>JAJEKV010000346.1:0-295493 GCA_021234155.1 Isoetes taiwanensis | reverse complement strand
TGATGGGCCAATAGAAGCAATGGCAACAAACAAATGGGAGCACATCACGACATGAATAGGAGTTATAAGATTTTGTCTTAATTTTGTGACTTCTAAATACATTATTATGTTATTATAGTGTAAGACTTGTTAAGGCTATATAATTTTGTATGTACGTGAATATAGCCTTTACATTTATTGATATAATTAAATATCATAAGTTATTTTCATAGTAAATTCTAAGTGTTAACTTAAATTCAGTATTGTTGCATAATGTTGACGCTGTTTTGTTTCCGCTACGACGCAATGCTAAGAGGGGGAGAATATGACATTCCCTAGAATATACGATATAAATATGTATATCCTAGGCCATCGCACTATACAAATCTACATTAGTAGACTTGTATGCACCAAGTTATTTACATATGTTAGAAGGTGACCCATTTCCACATGGCTTCTTTGTATGGCCAAGTTATTTATCATAAACCTAACACATAAAGGCATTAGAAGGTGACCCCAATTTGCCACATGGTTTCATCTTTGATAGGTGATTGCGATGGGTCATACGGAGGATGGTCATCTCAAACCTCAAGAGTGGAGAACGGGGGATTTCGGTAGACTTGTAGACTAGGGGAGTTGCACATTGTATCCTAGTAGAGCCATTCTAGAACCTATAGTTACAGCATGAACCTAATCAATGAACCCTAACTATAAGTTAGATGTATGTGATTAGGATCGATTCTTGTTATTCTTGTTATTTATCATGTTATGTTGATATATGATGATGGTTGATCTTATGTTTTGCCTTTTGTGTATTGGGAAGGGGGGGGGTAGAGACCTAGTAGCCATTATTTAGACGATGCTCCTAGTTTAGACCCATTAGTTCCCATTATTATGGGCTCGTGGCATAGAGCCCACTGCTCACGGAGGCTATGGAGTGGCCAAGAGCACCACATAACGGGTCGTGGGCAAAGTGGAGGGAGGTCCCTGGCGGCGACTTCTACTAGGGACCCATAGCGGGCTAGGCTTATAGTCGGTCACTTCGTGTGGGCCGGGTATGAATCTGACACTTCATGGGTCAATGGTGTCGGCCTGACTCTCAAGAGCTACAAGTATTGGCCTGGCTCATGTTTTGGGGAGTTCGGCCTGCACGGACGCAGTGTCCGCGATCTTCTTTCTAGCGCCCATGGAGCCACCGCACTTGGGGAGGAGGAGGATACAATCCTTCCCTACCTCATCGGACCGGGAGATGCAACCCGAGTCATCTCGTTGGGTGATACCATGGGCTTTACATCCCCGGATTCTGATCATGACGGAAGTCCGGATGAAGCCAATTTGCAAAGTATGCACAAGAGAGGGCGGATGGAGTGGTCAACCCTAGCCATTGTCTATTGCCAGCCCAAGTCATTGCCATAACTTGGTGTGATCTATCTGGAGACCCTGGCCGTCAGTCGATTTCCCCTTTGAGTTTGAGCCTGGGTAGGAACCTCTATTTGATATATTTATTATATGGTTGTATTCGATGATATGGATGGATGGATGGATTATCACTACCCTTCAAAGTAATTTGTTGTTGTTATTGCTAGTGCTTACATTGTTATGTTTGCACAAGTAGTTTAATTTGATCGAGATGGATAATCACCTGAGAAGCACTTGCTAAAGCTCCATTGATTTTTATAAAAATTGGTAGGAAAAACTATAAACCATCATGTCCCCATGGAATTAAACTACTTGGATTCTTTTAAGGTAAGATGACAAAATAGGCATTAACTTATATGAGATTGTAGACCATCTCATGCGGTACATCCTTCAAAGGTTTCAATTAACAATCGACAAACTCCATGGCCCAACCTTCATGCATTAAGCACGTATTGGCTGTTCCGGAAGGACTCTCGCCACAACTGGGAGAGCACTAACATTTTCTTGGCAAAATTTATTTTATAGTTTTAAATCTGCATCTCCAATGCTACATATCTAGTGCTACGTGGTCTCTCAAATCAATGCTCTAAAGATGGCAGCATTTTAAGATAATATCAAGGCTCGCTGCAGCAATCCAATGCCAATTCCATGCAACTATTATGAGTTTCCTTTGGAAGCCCTCGAATAAAAAATCGTGGTCAGACCAAAATGAATGATAAATTAAACCAAACTTTAGGGTCTCGCAAATGTCTTTTAAGCCATAGATATGCTTTGTGTCTCTTATACACTTTGTCAAGTTGTAGCAAAAGTCGAAAAGATGAACAACATATAGGAAGCAACCAATTTGAATATTATCCATGGAGAATTAACGTGAAGAAAGACAAAAGAAAATATTATCCCTATGAATCCTTTTGGATTGAACATAGGCCAGAAATATGCTCCTTGGCATTTTAGATCGTAGACTTTTTATTGTGGTAGTAAACTCATTCTCAACTTGTACACTCAAGGTTTTAAAACTACCAAAAGCTTGAAATTTGAAACTTTACTAGAAAGACCCATGTATATACATTTATTCAAATCATCCCCTATAGTGAGTACCCTGCCATCCAAAGGATTCTAAAGGCAAATAACATGTCTATAAGAAGTTCCAATGATTTATTGAGCTCGAAATTCAGCCTCAGAATGGATATGTTGTTTCCACTTGCTTCCTAAAAAGTGCATGCAACACATTAATCATCGGTAGTAGAGTAGGCATTTCTTGAACCATATTCACTTTGGATTCGATCCCAAACTAGGTGCTATCATGTCCATTAATGTATGAAACTCACATCCAAAGAGATAAATCGAGATGATTCAATATTGATATGTATTTTGACTTCGAGCTTGCAATTTGGATGCAAAGATAATCGAAGATAATCGAGATCATTACCTACCTAATGAGCTCCATGGTAATATCTTCTAATATTTTTGTGTGTCTCCGTGGGCCTCTAATACGGGAATATTATCTTTTTGTCGACCAATCAAACTGGTGTACACCTTTGACCTCTACAATTGTAGATGGCAAGGGGTTTAGTTCAAACCGCGATGTGCATTCTGCATATGTCTTTTTATCAAGAATCACATGGAAAACAATTTTGTGTGGTTGTGCGAATTTTTCACTATAGAAGAAACCCTTTTTTTTTTTTTTTTTTGAAGGACTTGAGCCTTTATTATCCTTTAGAAAGCTCAGAAGTACAATGGGGACTAATAACTTTCGATTGAGAGAATGTCCACCGAGAGCAAAACCACCCCACTCAAATACAACATCTAAACAATATGAAGAGCAAGCAAAAACTTATAAGTAAGTATGAATCTGAAGATAGTGCTCCCAAATACGGCTCTTCACCTCATTAGCAATTGATGAGCACCCTAATGGCTTTGACAATTCGTTGTTGGGCATCAAGAAGGACCTCGTGCATTTGAACAAGCAAGACCTTTGAATATGAGAAGATTCCTTCTTTTCAAATGGACCGATGATCCATGCGTAAGCCAAACGAGAAATGCTCTTTTGCCAAATTATCCCAACTACTTGATAAACCGCTAATAACACCCGGGCTATTCAAATTGCAATGAAAGAGGGCCTTGAAGCCACAACCAAGCATGTCCGACATGTCTACATAGGAAGAAGCAATGCTCAATTGTCTAGCCCCTCTGTGCACATAAGGGACAAAGTGGAGACACCTCCCTGACGAAATCATGCGGCCGAGAATATTGACGCCGCTGACAACGATGAGTGACTTGCCACCATAAAACAGATACTTTGGGATGGAGTAGTTTATCCCATACCCACTTCCATACTACTTTCTGCCGATCCCTGGGAATGACCAAAGGCCACTTAGACGAAGGAGGCAAGACGTCAGCATCAAGCAAGACCTTGTACATCGAATTCACCAACTTATCTGCTTTGACATGCTCATGAACTACCCACGGCTGGGGGTCATCCACTTGTGCTACTGGGGGAAGAAGAAGAAACTACCATAGATGCAGCCAAAACATTATCTATGGCAACCACGAATGATAAAGGCTGTTATCGGTAAGCAGAGAAATAAGCTCGGGGGGAGGCAATTCTTGCTTTGCAAGTGCATTGGAGGAGTACTCAGCTGTCAATTTCAAAGATAGACGATGCATGCCTTTTGGAATGCCACTGGATGCATAGTGACGATAGAGCACTTCTTGTATTTTTGCATTCTGTACCCTTTGTTCATTCTTCTACCTATAGACGTAAGATATCTTGTTCATTCAAAAGTACTCTAGGTTTCAAACCTAAAATAAGGCATTACTAAACGAGGTGCACTCCGGACTACCACACGGTCGTCTGATTCACAAATCGATACGACCTGCAGTTGCATGTTGGGGCCTCTCGGGCACCTCTCATTTTGCTTATAGTCATTTATGATTAGTGGCTTATGATTTTGAAATATGAAATACGATTTACCCTTAAGGTTTTGAGGGAATATCGAAGCTCTATAAATGACTTTTTGCTTAAGATTTTAGAATATGAAATCACGGGGGCTCAAATCTCTACCAAAATAATTCAATATCCTAATAAGGCTACTTTAACCAATATACACAGTAAGCTAATGTGATTATTTTTTATCTTGAATTTATGCTTTATAACAACTTATTCGATTCTTTTAGGGATAAATAATCTATAAATTCAGGGATTGTTATTTTTATATCCATATCAAATCCCCCTGGAACCCCCTGTTATTTTGCTACATATTCTAAACGAGGTGCACCATTGACTACCACAGTCGTCGGATTCATCGATCCTACGACCCAGATTGTATGTTGGGGCCTCTGGGCACCTCTTATTTCGCTTATAGTCATTTATGATTAGTGGCGCCTATGATTTTGAAATATGAAAATACGATTTCGCCTAAGGTTTTGAGGGGAATATCGGTTTATAATGACTTTGCCTAAGATTTTAGAATATGAAATACGGGGGCTCGAATCTCTACCAAAATAAGGCTACTTTAGCTAATGTGATTACTTTTTATCTTGAATCTATGCAACTTTTTTTTTTTTATAACAACTTATTCGATTCTTTTAGGGATAGATGGTCTATGAATTTAGGGATTGTTATTTTTATATCCATATCAAATCGCCCGGAACCCCCTGTTATTTTGCTACATATTTGCTAGCAAAACACTATTTGCCTTTATTCATGCTCAGAAATAAGGCCATCGGGAGCATAGCTTTTCACGATAGCTTCTACTTCAAAGGAGACATTCAATTTGGCAAAAGTCTCCAATTTGCATTTGTAATTGCAAAACATCGTCAACAACAAGAAGAGGACTAACCATAGCTTTCATCGTAAAAAATGCTTGTCTTTACATCGTATGCATTGGTTTCTACTTCACCAATAAAATCACTGAAGGATTCTGGCACTTGGTCTCCTTCTGGAAGATTTTCTGATGATGTTTGAATAATGATTGACCGTATTTCTTTTGAGCATGTCTGGAAAATAAAAATTAACTGCACATCAAGGATAACAACATAAAAGTTTTCTATCATACAGAATAAGGATCTCTCCAGTTGATCCTTGGGCTGAACTTCCTCTCCAGGAAATCTGCACTCGGCATAGACAAATATCTTAGGCTTTGAAACTATCATTTTTACATTGCTTCACTTAAAAAATTGAATGCGGGAATAATTCAATCGGATATTTAGGGCAGGCAGATATCTTTAACTCAAACCATTGCTGTTTTGAAAACTCCAAGATGTCTAAATTTTAACCAAGATCTGAAAGAAGAGTAAGAAGTCAACAAGATTCCCATATATCTAGAATTGTAGATCCCATATTTGTAAACAAAAGTGAAAGAACCTGTTATAAGGAATTTATATACTGAAATGGCCTCAGAATATAAAGTGAGATGGCAGTAGACTAGCAAATCCAGCAATCACCTCGTGTTATCTCAAACTTGCCATTGTTCAAAACAGTTACCCTGCTCGAATCTCACCTGTAAAAGGGCGTCAGTACTTGTTGAAGGCGCATATCTACCAAATACCTATCTGCCAAATACCTGTATGAAGTAAAAGGAGCCGAGACAACTCCTCCTTGCACCATGCTCCTGCTCTGTTGCCTCCCTCTCCTGGCCTTGCGACCACATAAGGAGAATTAGGCAGAATGGAAAGCAAGAGGCCCATGGAGAAAGGAAAAAAGAAAAAGCTAGAGGGAAAGGAATGTCTAAAGGAGAGAAAGGCACGTGGGAGAGAAAGGGTAGAGGAATCCTGCTAGAACCCGTTCCCATCTCCGTGTATATTTTTAGGTTTTTTTCAATTTTTATAGCTATAGATCTTACAAAATTGAGATCTAACGGTGGTAGCTATTGTCACATCAGATTTTGATGAGGTGGAGGTGCTACGTGGACACACTAGAATTGTAAGAAATGTTGAAGGCTTGGTGGGTCAATTTATAAATATAAAGATATATATATATATAAAAAAAAAAAAAAAAAAGAAGAAAACACTAAGCTAAACATAAAGCTTTTGGCGAATAAAAAAGGGTGCAGTGTTAAGTTGGAATTGGAGTTATTTGTCCGTACGTGCCCTTTGAAGAAGTCACTGGGTATGCAAAAAGTACTAGCGAGAATGCTTATACATAGAGGTATACAAAATTGAGGATATTTCGTGTGCACAAAATGTAAAATTTTACACTCTACATGCAGGATTTGCAAGTCTTTGTGTAAGCATTTTTTTATCTTCGAATATACATATGTTTGGCCTACATACACAAAATAAAAGGTTTTGCCTAGGGCGAGGACTTGTTTTTATGCCCTGTGACAATAATACCTCATTGAGACTTTTAATTTTAAAAATATGTATATATTTTAGTTTAAATGTCCACTACTTTGCAATCATATGTTTGAACCTACCACTGATCAAGACTGATTTGCATCATTTCATTGTTAATGACAAGTAAGATAATCTGACTAGATGACAAAATATTCCTAGAAACATCCAAGTATCTAGAAGACACTCCAATCTCCATGTGATCTTGCCAAAGAATATTTTGTTTTGATTATAGCTAATATCGTTTATCCTTAATGAGAAATAAGATATTGTGACTATAAAACAAATATATTCCTATAAACATCCAAATACATCTAGAAGACACTCCTAAAACACTCAATCCATGTGATCTTGCCAAATGCTATTTTGTTTTAATTATATCTAATCTCATACCGCTTTGGTTAAAGAAAATTCATTTGCATCAATGATCATATTCTTATTTAGATGAAGCAATAAATATTTTTGTTAAAACAAATCAGTTGCATCAATGATCATATTCTTATTTATAGTAAAGCAATAAATATTCCATTTGAAACAATTCAAATAATTGAGAGCAAACACCTGTCTATTCAGTCTACAATATCATTGTTATTCAATAGATTGTAATCTATACTAATACCTTCTGCTATTTTCTATGAGTTGTGGAGGAATAGTTGACGTTAAATGTGTACAAAAGACAATTTTCTTCATGATTAGCAACATAAGACACAATGTCCATTTGCAGCATATGGGTGATGCACATGAGGAAAGATACATTATTACATTGTAAACAAGCTTCACATAGCCACCATATTTGGCGCTTGGTGAGCTAATGAAGCTATGCCACCCATATTATAATATGCAATTCAGAACAATAAGAAAACGTTTGATGCCAGAGCAATCATTACAGACGTCAAAAAGTCAAATAGGATATAATAAAGAGCATTGCTACATAGTTTACTATAGGCTAACCACTTTTCGACTTGAGGACCGTAAGTCCAATGTCTAAATAAATTGGTATGAAAAATGGAATCATTGTTGTTCCATGTGTCAAATGGGTTAAGCTCATGCTATATTACATGGGATATTTATTAGGTTATGTTATGTGTTTATGCTTGTTTATTTTATCACATGGCTTTCATAATCTCATGATTGTTTCATCTGCTTGTACATAGCTCTGATGGTCAATTAGTAGCCGATTTATATGTATCACCCTTAACATGTATAAGTTAGTGGTCAATTTATGTGCATCAGCTTAACGTGTATCAAAAAGCATAAGATGCTTGTAAATTAGTAGTCAATTTGTGTGTATTAGCCTCAGTTAGCAGTCAATATGTTCATCAGCCTTAACGTGTATCACAAAGCATAAGATGCTTGTATACTTTTTTGATTGTTTAAATAACAAAATTTCTACTAAGGTCAAAACATTTTTTTCCTTCTTTCTCTTTCAAGGTTTTATATTATATATATGGTGGATAATTACATATAGCGAATCCCTGCAAGGGTTGTTCGCGAAAAATATAGATGTGAGATTATTTGCCCATCTGTTTATGTAAATATAGGCATTCAAAAAAAAGTTTTTGACCTTTGATTTATATCAAAATCTAGCTTACACCCTTCCGCCTAATATCTAGCATCAAAACATGGGATGCTAGAATATCATTCTCTCATCATCTTATTGTCAAGATGACTAGCAATTATGGCATATCCATTCTTGGGCCTAGGAGTAGGCCAGTGTTGAATCCTTTTATCTTGACTTGCCACCTCCCATCTGCAAATCCTCATCCTTGAGTTTATAAACTAGTAAAACTTGAAGGAACAAAAGGAGCTAGGGCTAGAAGAAATTTACCTGAAGTTTGTAACCATATGATGGATAAAAATCAGGGCTTCAACTTTACAAGCTCATTTCCTGGGCAGAGTCTGAGACCATTTCCAAAAGGGGTGTACACTGAAGGCGTTGCTGGCTTCGTGAAGTTGAACAACTTAAATTTATAATGTCACTCTGGCAGGAGATTGACTCATTTAAAAACCTGACAAAGTAGTACCTCAAAGCGTGAGGGGTCAATTTGTAGGGCTCTGGATAGAACTGAGGGTTCAGGTGGAAATGTCGATAGTACACTTGCACTTTGTATCCCTTGGGAAATAAATAACCTATGGGATAGTACAACATTAGTCATGTGCAATAGTTAATGAGCCGAGTGGACAAGGATGCAAGGTGGGGAGCGAGAGTACCTTTGTGTTCAATGTCTTCGAGGATTTCACGAGGGGAGAAGGGTGCAACATTAGCAAGTCTGAGGGGTCTCGTACACGACCTGCAAGAACAAGGGGCATTAAGTTAGCCATGAGAAGAGACACATTTTTAACTATTGAAGAAAAAAATCTTAAGTTGTTAATTAACTAATTAATTAATTAATTAATGAGTAATTTATATAAATGGATGAGGTAAAAGGGGTAAATTACCTTTAATGTGTATGTCATTTTGGTGAGATGCTCAAAACACAAAGGCTCGTCCTTACTCTTTTATGGATTTCTGTTCTTCCTGGAAATGGAAGATATGAGAGATCTAAGCACGAAAAGCAAAGTGCAGCATATTCTTACCTGAACTTTTGCAGGATGTGTGGATTCTCTGTCAGAAACTTGACAAGCCAAACCAGAAACACGGCAGTGGTCTCGTGTCCGGCAAATAACAGCGTCATTAACACATTCTGTATTTGCTCTAAACTCAGTTTCTCTCCATTTGCATCCCTTGACTCTAACAAACAGCCCAATATGTCTGATTTCTTCACCTCCTCTTCTTCTCTTTTGCAGACAGTTTGCATTATAGATTCTAGAATGACTTTTACTCCTCTGCAACAGAACACAGAAACCAACATGTTACTTATGCGCCTCGCCGCCGCTTCAGTAAAATTCTTGCAGAATGACATTGAAATGAATTTCTAATCAGGAAAACTTGATTGGCATCATCATGATGATATGCAAGCAATGATGATGGCAATAATAGTGTCAATAGGCTGCATAATTGCATGCATTCTACAGAAACCTAGGTGTCACATGCGCCTAGGACCGCGGTGTCTCTATATAGGCAAGATTTATATGATGATGATCATGGTGCCATCTATCTAAGTAGATAGCTAATATCTAGGCAACTGATTGTTCATTTGGGGAGCTGATGATGACGACGATGACGACGACGACGAAGAATAGATCCCGACAATATCAACAACTACATGTTTATTTTGAGTGATGATCATATGATCATGATTGCGACAATAACAACAACAATTACATGATGATGACAACGATGATGATGATATGGTGGTTCCAATCTTCAACTTAGAATATAAGATCATCTTGCACTCATACTGTTTGTCTCATGCTAATTCAAGAACTTTTTGCACTTTAAACGTAACACATAGCAACCTACAATCTGAACATATGATTCAATAAGAAAAAAATAAGTTACCTTCAATGCCGAGTGGAATGCTGTGCCTGGTAGATTAATTGGCATAGAAATGGCCCCATAGACACGCAGCGTCGTAATCATCAAGCATTTTTAAAGATTCTGCACATGGCACCATGCTGCAGGCAATTGCCAAGATCACATGGAAGGCAAACTGCAGAAACAGTAAATCTTTAGTTTAGAACATTAGTCAAAGTTGGGACATTCCAAACAGAAAAAGGGAAAAGAACTGAAAAGAAACAATTGGAAAGACAGGGACTTTCTACCTTTCTAGTCTCTTGATGTGTTATGATGGTCTTATGCTGGGACCAGGAAGAGAAGGTCCATTTGGCAAGGTTATCAATCTCAGGAATTTTTGATCTGAGTGCTTCAGGAACCATGCGCGCCACGATAATGCGCCGCACTTGTTGGTGGAAATCTCCCTCCCAGAATGGATGATTTAGAACTTTGTCAATGGAAGGAGGGTATGATGCCTTGAACGACTTATGCCTTGTGGCCAGAATAAATCTTGCATCTTCAGGACTTGAAACCATTATAGTTGGACTTCCTAAAATGTGAGACAGGTATATGTCTCCATATCTGCATTTTACAACAAACATATATATTCAGTTTTATGGATGCAATTGTAACTTTCAGAGGAGGAGTTTGAACAGAGATAATGCTGCATACTTTGCTCTTCTTTCTCGATAGAACTGATCTGGAGATTGCCTGAAGAATTGAAGGCTTTCTCCAAGCCAAGGCAGCCAGAAATTGCCATTAGGAATGCTACGCTGAGAGAGAGGGCTATATTTAGCCTTTGCAGTGTGGCCGAAAGTGAGATTAAGTGCAAATAGAATGGTAGCTACAAAAAGGACAAATGCAGCCAAGAGAATAGATAGGATTTCCATGCTGCAGAATTGGACTCAAAAGGTAACTAAAGTGAAGTGTTCTGCTCAAAAGCACTGAAAACACTCAAGCAGATATCATGTTTTGTGATGAAAGATTGGTTCAGAACTAAAAAAAACCAGCATATGATTGGGATGAGAAGCCTGAGTTTAAAAAGGAGCTGGAAGATGCAAATGCCAAGTGAAGAAACGCTTTTCCAAATTGACTCAGATATCAGAAGCACCACAAAGCCTCAGATAAGCTGAAATGAAATGATCAGCAGGGCCAAAAATCACAAAAAATGCAAAACCCAAATGTAAACAAATCTCAGAATTGAAACACGGAATTAGCTGATATTAGAAACTGATAAAACACTGAAAAAAGCTCTGAATTAAAGGACTGGCAATGACCCAAAAGGCCAGAACTGTAGAAACCCAGAATTAGATCCTCTGAGAAGCAAAAATGAGGAGATTTGAAGCCGAAAGAGGGGAAAAATGAGATCCAAATACGGGGAATGGAGAAATGGAGTTGGGCAAAATATAGTGCGGAAAGCAGAGGGAAGGGAGTGAATGCAGCGGCTGATGCAGTACAAGGAGCACGGCAAGCGTGGAGACGGTCGCCTTTAACAACTCTACATCGCAATTACAGCGCCATTGTTTGTTTATATTAAGGGAGAGCTGCCTTCTTCTCGTCGGATCTTCTCGTCGGATCCCTCCATTTATTTAAGCTTTTCCGATGCCCCTAAAATGATTGAAGGCTTCACTATTCAACCAATTTCTGGCCTCCCCATTTATTGGTCGAATCCTTTTGTCTGCTCTCATAGGTGTAAAAAAAATTCCCACACACTTCCCCTAAGATATACACTTACACTAGGGTTGAAGATATCTTTACCCTGGTTTTGGTGATCCCTAATGTGAAAATCCCTCGAGATTTTCATGAAGATATGTTTACCCTGGTTTTGGTGATCCCTAATGTGAAAATCCGTCGAGGTTTTCACTATAGTAAATGCTCCTACATCTAAGACCTTAAGAAATAATAACCCTCCAACATTCTTACCCTCGCGCTGACACGATAAAACTATCCCCCTAATACCTTCTTCATACCCTCCCTTCTGCATACACTGAACATTTAAGTTCTCCTCCAACACCATAGACCCCCTCCATCATGGCTCCATGACCATTGCCTCCTTCCCAACTCACCACCCACTCATTGCCTTATTGCCCATTACTCATTCCGTTTTGCTTCCTCATTATTGACTTTATTGCTCCCCCTCATTACTGCCTTGCTTTCCCTCTGCGCCCTCATTTATGCATTCCCCAGCATGAACTCGTGTGATAATCATTTCTTGCTGCCTCGTCCTGGATGTTTATTGACAGTTGGAGGAGATCTTTCCTCATGCTTCCACATGGATGATTATCTTCAAACACTTTTGTAATTCAAGAGTCCTATCTATTCATGCATCAAACCAAATTAATTCCAAATCTCTATGAGTATCATGCGTGAGGAGTGACATTAAAAATCATGTGAACTCGTATGAGACTATAGTCTCACAAACAACATGAGATGAAGTTTCATTATTCAACAACGGTATTCTCACCGTTCATTCATTTATCTAGCAGATTTTTTTTTTTTTTTTTTATGGTAAGATATGTATGTATATTAGAAATTATAAAGTATGTACAATAGAGCCCCTCTACAAGAGAGATACAGATGATGTGGAAGCCCTAGTACAATAACAAGAGAGGGCATCTATTCGTCTTCCCCACTAAAAGGGTACTATAAGGAGAATCTTCTTTCTTCGCCAGAGAGTGGGTACTATAGAGCGAGTCGGCTCCGTTCCAGTACAGGGACCACCAGTTATCTTCCCGGATTAAATGCTACATGTTTCATTATCAGTAATTCTTACTTACTCGTTATCAACCCAATGGCACCTGAAGTAAGAATAGAACCTACCAAGGTTCCTACTTTATCAAGTCTTTTGTTGTATTTCGTGCCTTTCTTCTTATGATGAGATAGAGCCATCAGAGCAACCTCCATATTGAAAGAGTTTTTTAGCTTCTCCATGGAAATCCCCTGACCACCTAAAGCCACATCACATCGGTGCTTCCAAATAACCCAGAGTGTCAGATTCACCAGGGAGGCATCAATATGGCAACGATCAGTGATGAGGACCAGATTTGACCAGACTAGTTGGCTTAACATGATACCAATAATAGGACAGACCCACTGCCAAAATTCAGCAATCCGGGGACAGAAAAAGAGGTCCGCTACAGATTCAGTAACCCCAAGCCTTGCCTCAGCTATCAGAGGGGTATCCTGGCTTAGGGAGTTGGTTACTGGGGTAGATGATCCCCGACGTGGTAGAACTTGTGCCTATACATGTCCTCCACTTTGTCTGCCATAAGGCAGCAGGATAAGCTCCACAATAATTGTGTGAGTATGCACCAGTAATTGGCTTCCATGTACACTGGGGCTGGTATACTGGTTGTTGCCTAAAATTTCCCCGACTTCCTGAGGCGGGATTCTATCCTGCCTACAAAGTGTGCATGTATGGCTAAAGTTTTGCCCAACGGATGTGTGGTGAGTTGGTATAGGCCTAGTAATGCCAAAATGAATGTGCACTTGGTCAGGGGTTCAACCCTGGCCAGTGTATGTTTAGCTTTGGGAGTTGGTTACTGGGGTTATAGGATGACGATCCCCGACGTGGTAGAACTTGTGCCTATATATGTCCTCCACTTTGTCTGCCATAAGGCAGCAGGATAAGCTCCACAATAATTGTGTGAGTATGCATCAGTAATTGGCTTCCATGTACACTGGGGCTGGTATACTGGTTGTTGCCTAAAACATGCCCAATAAAATCCAATTAAATTCATTAGAGCAATCCTTATTTAGAACTAACTAGTCCTAAACGAAAATGAAAATATTTGCATGTGGCTGCTCATACGATCGATGTCGCCTTCTCGAATAAATTGGCATGGTAATAAAAAAAAAAAAAAAAAAAAAAAGTAAAAAGTAAGAAAAAAAATCAATTGAATTGTTTTGACTTGAATAGATTTTTATTGTTTACAGAAACCAAGTGGCCTATGGAACCCAATATAAGAAGGGCACAAGAAGCCCATTACTTGCAATATTAAAGCATCCCTAGCCTCGGAGGGTTTTTGAGGGAGAAACCTTGGCAATAAGCTTACTGATGAATATGTACAAAGTATGACATCAGTATGCTGGAGGCGGGAACAATATGGACCCATTGGTCAAGAACCTCCATGATATAAGATGTTAGTGCAACTACAAGCGTCTGCAAAAGTATATGTAGTGGTTGACTAAGTGTAAGCAAACCAATATATTTTGCTCCGATATTTGCAAATGTCGGGACAATCAAAGTGTGTGGTGCTCATCTTCAATCGCTCCCATCCGACAACAAATGGCAGACCCTATTTTCATATGGCTCAGGCCCCATTGGCCTATTTCAATTCTGAGATGATGTTCACATGTGCGGATAGATGCAACTATGCCTCTTCATGGATAGACATGCCCACATGTATCCTTGTGGAGTACAAATTACCGTAGGATTAATCTCTATTTTGTATTATCTTGTCTTAGCCATCTCCAAGGCATTAGCATCAGGAAAGCTCCGATCAAAGTATTATTGAGGAAACATATGCCATCTCTTTCTCTTATTGTTGAATAATAATATTTGCATAGCTTATTGGTTTATTCAACTTGCCTCTTCATTGAACAACTATTTTCCATTTTTTTGTCTATGAAAGAAGTTGTAGATGCATTGGAGAAGACATAGATTCAACAAGTTTGATATTTTTTTTATCTACTAATATACTTATCAATGAGTCTGTATATAGCTCATTCTATAAAGCTTTTGGCTTATCGTATTTAGCAGATTTGCCTAACCCCTCCTCCAATAATTCTGGTCCTAAACTCTATCCCTCTCGGACCTGTTTGGCAAACATCCGGGAATGCATGACCCTAGAGTGCATATACACATAATTGCATGTGTTATCTCCCTTTTTTTTTTATCCTCCCCCCCCCCAAAAAAAAATAATGAAGCGGGCTTTCATTGTGAGCCCTTCGATCTTGTCTTTTTAAAGAGGGCTTTTGTTGTAAGCCCTTTGATCTTGACCATTAAGAAGGGCCAAATAAAAAGGGCACAATTTGTATGCAAATACTTGGCGCTCTATATATACCAACTAGTACACCTTATGCAATACATTTCACCAAATCATATGAAAACCTTAGAGCAAACTAAAAAAAAAAAAAAAAAACCTTGTTATTGTGCTACATATTGGGGATTCTATGTCTCAGATCTCATTTAAATTAGACCCTTGGTAACATCAATTTTATTTTACACCTCTAGCCACCATCATGGATCATGGTCGCACACCGGGTCGCTCAACAAAGGCGAGAGGATCAAAAGCTTAGATCAAAGGATAAGATGTGTTGTGGAGGTTTTGTGTTATGGAGGCATGTTGTGTTGTGAAACAGTTTTGGACTCTTGTTTTATATTTTGAGTCTTCAAAGAACGATAAAACACATTCCTCCTATTCTATTCTATTCTATTCTATTCTATTCTATTCTATTCTATTCTATTCTATTCTATTCTATTCTATTCTATTCTATGTTATTGAGGTAAGTGATAGCAACATTATCTACCTTTTTTCAAGGCGAGAAAGCACCATATATGTGGATTTTTTAGAGCATTATGTCTAGTGTTGATAAGGTTGATAACACCAACACTTCGATTATTTGTTGAGCACCATATGTGTAGATGTTTTGGAGTGTTATGTTGTCTAGTGTTGGTGAGGTTGATAACACCAACACTTCAATGTATTGAAAAAGTCTAGACTTTGATTCTCAGCCTATCCACATGATTGTCCACGTCATCTCAACTCATACATTGTCGTTAGATCATCATATTTTAGATTCAACAGCCAAAGAAATTAGAAATATTGGGGAAATAAGCTCCTACCTTCTACCGTTCTTTTGTCTTTGTACTCATCTTCCTCTCTTCTCTTCCCTCTTCCTTCCCGTTGTAAGTGAGCGTGCAGCCCAAATACCCTTCTTTCTATGCCTGATATTTCCAACTTCTTTTTTTAATAGCCCATGTGTGTTTGTCTGGATCTCAAACTTCTTGAAACCCATCTGAATTAAGATTTTGGGGTTTTATAAAGGATGCTCCTGCATCCAAATGAAGAAAAATTGAACCTAAAGCTTTGGGATATGCCGATCCAGCTACACAAGATGAAGCAAGTGATAGGGCTCTGACTATCGCGCCATAGTATGAACTTCATTTTGAAACCCATCCCCACGGATCCAATTTACTCAATGAATCGATTATTTCCATCTAAGGTACCTTCTCCCATCCAGATTATAATGCTTTTGTAATCTTGGCTTAAATTATTCTGATATTAGATGTAGCAATGATATTTTTGCACGATATGCTAGCTTCTATTGTAAAACAAGAATTTCCATTTGTTCTTACATGATTCCTTTAGTTTGACCTGATATATCTTCTACCTCCAAACTTGGGATGTAATACTAAGCAATGCGCAACATATTAAAGGTTGAGCCTATAATTCATCTAGTACCTGCCATAGAATGCTACATCCCTGCTTATCTTTGCTTCTAGATGCTCCACTAGAACCATCTTATTAGCAAAGGTGAAAATAAGAAAACATTTTTGTCATAAACTTGCATGTGTTTTTATCTGAAGGGCATGTTGCTACTTCTTTATAAATTAGAGAGCAAGAATTCCCTTTGTATGGTCTTTAGTTTTTTTTTTTTTTTTTTTTTGAAGGTAGTTGGTATTTATCTATGGAATATCTAGCATAATAACAGGGGGTTTCTTTTGTATTTTTGTACGATATTTACTAAGGTTTTTCTATAATTGTGTTGCCGTATTCAACTAGATGTACTAAATAGTATTTCTAGAGTGCTCCATTTCTTGGCCGTTGATTTTTGCTAAGGGGTAGAATTGAATGGCTGTGATTAAATTTATCTATATGTCACGAGGCTAGACCCGCGATTGCTTTTTTATATCTACCATTCAACCATCGAACCCTTTTATTTAGAGTTTTTGTTGGCCTTGGTTTTACGATGTTGTGCGGGGCGACAAGGGAAGGGCCCCATTCAAACTAGTGGTCGCGGGCAGTTGCAAAGGCAAACAAAGACGGTTCTGAAACTAATTGCTATGGCAGATTGCTAAGGCCCGATGCCCCGTGGATGATGAAGCTTGGAGGAAGAACATGCTCCGATCCTATATAATCTGGCTATCTTTGCTTATTGTATAAGTGCCAACCGCTTTTTACACGTCCAAATTCTCATCTAGGTTTTCTAAATCTTCTAAGAGCTATTATCATGCTAGGTTTAAGCCTCTGTTGAGCCTTATAAGTTTGGCAGTTTGGTCTTTAATTATTTATCTATCTATTTTTCGCTGCATGTTGGATCTAATGGTAAAGAATGCAAAATGGAGGCTCTCCTTTCGGATTCAATATGCATCTCGAAGCATACCTTTATAAACAATTGCATTTTCTTCTTTGGACTTCCTTGACAAAATAAAGGGAATTGGTAAGACTTTTGCCATATCTAAGATAAATGGAGAAATGGTATCTTCCCAAAACATCTGCATTCATGGGGAATGGTATAAGGCCTTATATCTCCTATTGCCCTAGAAAGGCTTGGAAACGAGGAATAAAAAGTGACAAAACAAATGGTCAGTGGCCCAGGAAGTGGAGCACATAGTTGTATGGATTTGTTTTAATCGTCAAAGGGCGGATGGGGAGGCTAAAATGTGGAGGGAGCAAAACTCTGTGATAATCTTAACGCCTTATTCTTGTGTGTTTATACTAGTAGGAGATTGTTGAGCCTCTTTATTTTGATATTGGTCCAAAGGCTTTAGACAAAGCAACTTTTAAATATTTGGGGGACGTTTATTGTCTCTCCTATTTTGTTTTCAACATTTAAAAAAGGTAATTAGCAAGGATTTGCCGAAATGAAAACTTACATTTACAAGGGCTTCCTCTAGACTCAGCAGCTACAAATGAAACTCGGGGATTGCTATAGTTGCAGTTAGTACCGAGACATCATGTTTGGTACTTGATTTCCATGGTGCCAAAGCTTTATGTATTTTAGGGCATATTATCTTCTATGTTTCATGTAGCATTGGATGTAGCGACTTTGCAAATAGAGCTTCAAATAGAGGTGCATCTTGTAATCCCAAAGATGGCTCTGAATATCATATACTGGCTTGCTTGCCATCCTACTAAACATTCTTACGCTTTTGGGCGTTTCTCTCGGATCTGGTCTTTTGAGTTTAGGAATAGGGATGTCCATGAGTTTATAATTCATAAAGAGAAAGGGCTGATCAACATCTCTTATAAGTTACTTTGGTTTTAATGGGTAGTTTTCCACATTTAAGAAAATAAAAGTTGCAAACTTCAAGTTGGAAACTTGTAAGACACTTATTGCCAAAGTTTACAATGATATGAAGCGGTCCTCTACGCTAGACATGTTTGAAAGATGATTTGGAAAGAAAGTTTGTTCTTGGTCGCTCACATTGAAAGTGTTCATGATGTGAAGTCTTCTCTCCATGTTGAAATTGATACTCAAGCTAGTATAGATAATTTTCTAAAAGATGATATGAGAAATTGCCTATTTCTAATAAGGATTTGATTGAAGATGACCTCTTGAAGTTGAAAAAATGGCAAAGCAGTCGAGTTTAGATGAACATGAGGAAGTGCCAACCTTAAGCCTTCATAATTTGTCAAAGTTTCCTATCGTTCTAGAACAAAATGTTAAATGTTTTGTTGTTGCTTAGGATCATGCCTTGCTCCTATCAATATTGATACATGAAAGCCGGGGCTTATTGATGATGAAGTTAGGGTCGCGTCTCTTTTAAGACAACGAAACTTGAGAAGTATTTTACTAAAAAGAAGTTAACCTTCCTTTACCACAAATTTTGTTGGGCAACCATATCTATATGGAATTGCTTGGCATATCAGCCAAAAAAGGAACATGGCTTACCTCTAATGACAAGAGAGATGGCTTTTTGGAAAAATTATGAAAACTCATTGCCCATTCTATCTTGTGTTGCTGAAATCGCAGAAAAAGCACTTGAGCTTGTTGCCTTTAGGCGCAGCCAAGTTTCCAAGCGGAAAAATATCCTTGCTAAGGTGGAAAGAACCTCAAATAGTACATCTACAAATATATTTACATCTAAGAGACCACCAAGAGTGCATTTTGATCCTCGTCTTTCCATTGATAATAGTATTGCTACCAACAATATAGACCAAAAAGCTGATGGGGATCTCCATAATGACGAATATTCTGTCACCAAGGGTGGCAACAAAGTGATCTCTTTGGATATAGCTTAGGATGAAGCAATTTATCCTATACCCATCGCCAGACTACTTTACGATGAGGCTCGGGGATAACTAAAGGCCACTTTGGCGATGGAGGCAACACCTCAGGATGAAGCAAGACCACATACATCGAGTGCACCAGGTGCTCCTCCTTAACACTGCCATGAACCACCCAGAGCTGGGGAGCCACGTCTTGTGGGTGTGGAGGAAGTGTAGCAGCTACTTTTTTCCAAATGCTCCGGTCCCAACGAAGGAGAAGGAACTTCAATTTGAACTCATCCCACGTCAACAATCTTGTCTCATTATACCATGCAGATACCGTGAGCACACTGGCCGCTCGCCACCGACGTTAAGGCCAATGGATGGATGAAGAGACCAGGGACAATGCATGACCGTCACCCAAAGGGATCCACCAACAACCGGTAGGATCTCAGGTGGGCCATTGGATGGAACTGAAACAAAGTCACACGCCGCAGTCTCCCAAGCTAGCAACCCCCTTGAGGAAAGGGGATGCATTAGGATATGGAGAAAGTGGATAGAATAATGCCCATGGGAGGAGAGGCTTAATGGATGGAGAGCCAAAGGAAATGCACCTCTGAAGATCGGTGAATGAGACGCACACAGAGAATTATCTCCATTATTGAGAATCCGCCACATGAACTTAGAGATCAGCACCTTGCTCGAGAAGAAAGTGAATCATCCCCACCCCCAAAAGTTTAGGCATAATACACTTCGCCTAACTAACTTTTAACATCAGCTCCTTCTTGATGCCACCCTGATGAAGTTCCCGACCTCACGAACAATGAGTCGCATCTTTGATTGCGGTGCCGACAAGATGGATGCCATGTAGACATGTATGCCACTCAGAACTCCGACTTTGCCCCCGCTACCACCACCAGCCATGGATAACTTAGCCGTGGACCACGGTAACAAATGCCTTTCCAACCCCTTAATAATGACATCCCATGCATCACCGGATGAGAGGTGTATACCAACCGGAATGCCTAGAAGCTTAGTTGCCTTCCCATGAGGAAGAACCTTCCATGGAAATGCAACCACGTAAGACGGCACCGGAGAGTCTAGGGCCCACAGGCGTGACACTTTTGCCACCCCACAAAGATACCGAAGCCAAAGAGAAACATCCAACAAGGAAATGGCATTCGCGCAAATTTCGCTCATCGACCATTAAGAACAAGAAAGTGTCATCTGCATACCGACATGATCTCTTGTGAACCATTATTCATGGGAAGACCATGCGGATGCCTTCCTCGTGACCGCAAGAGAGAATAACGAAAAGAATCTCCGCCACAATTGTAAAAAGCAACGATGCCAAAGGATATTTTGGCGCGAATGCCACGTCCCACCTGAAAAATGTTGATGGTTCTCCTTGAAAAAGAACTCAAGAACGAGCGAATAATGAAGTTTCATAACATCCGCTAGAACCGGGCACCAAAACCAAGGCGTAAAGGCCTTTGCTCCAGAAACTCCAGGTCCAACACTGCCATATGCTTTTGCAAAATCCACTAAGTATACAATGGGGTAAAACATGCATTCTAGCCCAATAGAGACCCTCATATGTCACGCTGCCATATTATTCAAGATACACCGGTGAGGCAAGAAACTTGGATTTGTGGAGGAGATGGACTCGGTAAGCACGCCACAAAGCTTCGAGCAAAAAAGCTTTAGCAAAGATCTTGTACTAATCGAGGACAACAAAGTAATGGGCGCCAATCTGAAATGGAAGAGGGATCCTTACATTTTGGAATAAGGGAGATGCAACCAGAAGTTGAGGATTTTGTCCAGTGCCTCGTCTTTTAAAATCCCCGAAAGCATCATACACATCTGCAAGCCAATCCCAATACTCGAAAAACTCCACCGGAATACCATCAAGACCCGGACACTTGCCCCTCTTGAGAGAAAAATGTGGCCTCGGCTAAATCATTCCCGGGTGATCTCACCTCTAAAATGGCCCTTTGCTCATTGGTGACTATAGGATGAACCTTAGCAAGCAAGGCCGCTTGAAAATCGGGATTGAAAGGGAAGACACCTAAAGCGCTGAAGAAAGCTGAAAAGTGGTTATGCAAAAGCCTCTAAGCTCAATTTGGATCTCAAACAACACACCCATCCCGAACCCCGCAGAGATTGAAGAGATCAACTAGCTTTCTTGTTTTGCGACTCAAGAAAAAACACATTATGCCGGTCTCCCTCCTTGAACCATTGCAACCCAGCCTTTAATGCGAGCAAAGTGCACCTGCTCGATTCCATCCGGCCTAATGCTACACAAAATTTGCTTCTCCACATGACCATCCGATGGGGGAAACGCACCGCATGCCTCAAGTTGTCGATAAAGAGCCGCTAAGGCTCCTATTGCAACCCGTTCACGACCCCAACCTTTAGCAAAAGACTTCCACAGCAATGAGCATCAACAATACCGCCATGCCCCCGTGCCGAGAGAAAGAAGTGAACCACACCTGTCAAACTGCCACAAAGTCATCATCCTTCAAGAAAAATGTATTCAACGAAATATGTCTTAGAGGCAAAGATGCACCACCGTGATGAGAGCAAGAGAAATCATGGATTATGGTCGAAATTGCGGTATTCAAGAGGTTCTCACGATGAAAAAGCGAGTAACAGGGTTGCTACCAAAGCATTATAGTAGCCTCTATCATGTCTTGCATATGCTCTACCACCACCCAACCAGCCATTACACCAAGTAAAACTTGAGGGACCCTCAACTTCTATGAAGCCACAATCTTGCATTAAGCGGTGCCATTGCTCCCGTTCAAAGCCCTACACTATCTCTGCACCTCTTGCCACATCCTGCCTTGCTCAAGCTCAACTATGTTAAAATCACCCACCATGATCCATGCAACAGGAGCCTAACCTCAATAATTTGGAACGCCAGAAGCCCACAATGCCCCTCTCGACGTGGGTCGATTATGCACACATTAACCAATCCCCATTCTTGCCCTTTATCAAACCACTTGACTATGATCCACCGCCAAATTGGCTTTCGAAGTAAATGACACCGGAATCGCCCTCCTCCATGCTTTGTAAGGACACCCCATTTTGCCGAAGTCTGCCCCGCCACCGTAACATTGTAATGCCTATTGATTACTGCAGCAACTTTGTAGGCATCCTCTTTCTTTTGTTTATGCTCTTGCAAACAAATGAAATCAGTCCCACCTAGTCGTGTGGCCATGGACAACCTCGCCCTTTTAGTAGGGGAGGAGGCAACCCCGCAAGATTATTCCAGGAGATTAACTTCATTGATCGTGGACGGGAGGATGTTCTAAGTCCATATCAACTTGTATATGAGACCTATTCTCCACTTGATCGTAGCCCAATTTGGCCGCGATGCTATTTGACGCCAAGAAGACAAGTGGGTGAGGAGAGTTGGCTCAACAGGTTAGGGAAGCGTATGCGCGTAGGCCGTGGAGCAAAAGCTATTCCTCCTCCGGAAATGCACTTTTTCATGCGGCAATGGACCATTCTTCTTCAATGCGCCTTGCTTGCGCAGTAATCATGTCCAAAATTTGGCCGGTCGAAGGAAGACAATTATGGGTATGGGAGTGTGTGCCAATGGCTAGGTAGAAGACGAAGAAGGGGTGATGGCAAGGACAGGTGCAGGAGCCAAATGGAGTAGGGATGGCAAAAGGGAAGTAGAAGTAGGGGAGACGGATAGAGGAGGGATGGGGAATGGAGGGTCTACAAGACACGATAAGCAGAGAAGGCCCCAACATCGAAACATATTGGCAAGCTCTAGGCCATTAAGCAAAGATAATTTATATTTAAAAAGAGGGACCACTTTAATGACCACGGACTTGGGGAGGGAAGCCCAGCAGAAGGGAAATACAAATACGAGGACCATTGGTAATCGAATGAGCAAGGTGCAACCCTAATCCATTGGCAATGGAGATCAAAAGTCTGAACCCGCAACTCAATTGGGAAGTCCTCCAATGCAAATCCAAGCAGGGCATACACGGGCACCGGACTTATTAGGAAGAAATCCGTGGGTGTATACCCCGATACAAGAGATAATGTCCCCACAAAGGATCCACTCCACGCTCCACTAGTTTATCAACAGCAATAGCTTAATTCGAACATCACTAAGAAATAATTGTTTTGCCTATCCAAAACTTCTCGTGGGACTCATGCGGAGGCAATCCCAACTTTGCAGATGTTGTTTCAACCAAAATCCCATCCTCTTGAGATCAAGGAACCCACTAGTGAAATGACATACCACCGCATGGGACATTAGATTGTTCGTGACTTTTGCAAGTGAACACTATGATCTATCTCCACAAACCGGTGAGACACCACTGAAAGTGAAGGCACTAGAACACACCTCCGCTTCATAGAACACGCTATCGTAGAGGCAGCTTGAACATCCATTCTATCTTCAAGACCCCAGCCTCTTTCATATATTCGTACACCTCTCTTTATTATTCTCCATCATAAGAGACACCGCAACCAGCAACACGCGCTAACAACACCGTAAGTCATGTCTCGCCAATCCAATCACACCGGCGCATTTGTGATACTCGAGCAAATGCGAGATTAGGGCGACCAAGGAGCAGAGGGAAGAGGAGGAGACGGTAAGAGGCCTGAAGAGGATGGGAGAGCAAGAGAAGACGGAGTTGGAGCAGAGGTGGAGGGAGGAGGAAGAGAGGCAGAAGCAGAAGTGCATGGCAAAGAGAGGGGAGGGAATTGCAAATCCATAGAGGCAGGGGCATATGCACGTGGATTGAGACGAGAATTAGGAGGAAGCACTGGAGAGGCCAGAGAGGCAGAAACTTGCGAGCAAGAATGCATACCGGCGGAGGCGACCATGGAGGCCGAAATAGAGGATCCCAATTCCGGGACTGAAGCAGCACGAAAACCACCTGATGCCATACACCGTTGGAAAGCTCACTGCACAGGCTTTCCAACGCACCAAGAATCGCAGGAAACGGACACCCGAGGAGGGAGATATCTCAGACTGAACCGGCGCCAAAACCCTAGCCTGTGGGCTGCGCCATCACGAAGTTCCCATATAGTCATGACATGATTATTTGATAACTTTATAAAAATGTAAACATTAATTAAAGTTTGAGTCACATTGACAAAAATAGCTGGGCACATGGCAACGACATGAACATGTTTGTTGGCCATTTGGATCAAAGTCTGCCTAGGTATAGAATCTTTCTGAGCCCAGCGGCATGTAACATTACAAAACTTGGACACGACATATAATCGATATGTCATTCCATTCTCTTACATCAAGCACATGCATCGTGCCCTTGCCATTACACATCATATACCTAGAATATAACTTGGAGGAAGTAGATACATAGAACAATTGAACGTAACTCTCAACATGGTGCCCCCTATATGGCTATGCAATGCAACACCTTCAAAATTCAGCACAGATCTTCTCGCAACTCTCTTTTTCCTTCTAGACTTCTATTTTCTCCATATCCGCTTCTCGTATTTTTTTTCTCTTCTTTCTATGTCTTCACGCCCCAGTTCATTAATAAAAAGAGAGTCTTGTTGAAGTTGCTATGCTCAACGGTTCAAATCTTAGCCTTTTTCTGCTCAACAAAGTTCAAATCTTAGCCTTTTCTACTATAAAACCAGATCAATTGACTTCTTAAAACTGCTAAATACTAAGAGAATATTACTAGATTTAAAAGTGCATATTACTTTTCGGTGTTCCTTAATCATCACCACCATGCAAGATCATGTCTCGAGATAAAATCTCATGTCTTAACAAACCGTAGATGGTAAATTGACAATATCGCGATGTTCGCCTTTGTCTTGGCTTAAAAGGTTCTGCCAATGCTAGCAATGTCTAGGAATTGTAAAGGTCGCCACCCGAAATAAGGTTCCATTACATTATCTAGATTCTCCTTTGCCAGCAAAAATAGGGACAAAAAGCACATGTCTCATCTTAATACATTTCCTTGGTTTGGACACCTGAGGCGTTTAATATGGTGTGCCTTATATTAGTATATTCTAATAGCTTGGATGCATGAAAGTGATCAGCCATCAAACGTTTCCAAAGACCTAGAGTCACCTGCAAGACCTTTGTTGCCTAGACATACTTGGTTTTACTTCATTGCCACACTCATTTATTCTTAATGTGCTTTCTAGCACCTTATTATAAGCAACACAAGATCGTAGCACTACCAAAAAGAATGACAAAAAAATATTAAAGATGCATGCATCCAAAAAAACAACACAAGAAAAAAAGTACATGTTATTGTAGTTTGCTCTTTATGAGAAGAAAAACCTGTTAGAAGCAAGGATGTCCAACATCATTTGTTGATAAAAATAAATAGCATCTGTGCCATACCCTTGTTGGGCATGTGCAAAGAATTATGGAATTCCATGAAGCAACATTTCTTTTGGGCATAACCGCAAAAATTACATGGTGTTAGTGAGAATGGCCTTGCTTAACATAAAACGCAAGCGTAGGTCCATGAAATTACATTCCTTTCGGGCATTTGTTTAAATACCACAAAGGCTTCTTCTACCTGCCCTTGCTGGATATAAGCCCTAATCATGATATTCCAAGAAAAAGAATTTTTATGATTTATGTTATCAAATCGCTCTTGCATTAGATAAAGCACCACACTTACCATACATTATCTGAGAAGGTTGCTTAAAATCATTCCATCCGAAGCCCGCCTTGACAATGTGCTCATGTAACTAATGCCTCGCTTTGTGAAAGAGCTTGGCATCTCTGCATTGCCTCAACAAAGGAACCAAGTTTGTCCACAACAGGTTTGTCCCAAGCCATAGCCATAGCCATGAGAAAGTACCACGGGAGAAAGATTTGGAAGGGGCTTTTAATCTCTTTTTACTTCAATAAGCACTTTAAAAGAGACAAATTATTATGATGGAAACATACATGCATGACATTTGGAAATGCATGGATATTAATGAGGACCCTAGCACATAAATTCAGACACTTTCATCTTGATGATCCTGGTCACTGCTTTGCTTTGGTTAGAGAAATGCAACATCGAGATTTCTTGGGAATTGGCTTGGCTAGCATTGATGGTCCCTTGTGTTCTGCCATATCCACCTACAACAATGTACTGTCAATCCACTAACTTCATTCCCTTTTCTCATAATCTCAACAAACTCTCATAATTGCAGCAATGTGTGAGAACAATTCAAATATGTCTTCTCTTCAAGTAACTCCAAAACCAGTCCAAAACTATTCTCTTCAAGTAACTCCGAAACCAGTCCAAAACTAGGTATTGGTTTGCCATTCATGGAAACAAAGGAGTTGCATCCATGCATGAGCCTTCAGATCTGTACACTCACCAAAAACCAAAATAATAGATATCTTGAAACTAGCCAATTTATCCATCTCTCTTATATGGCATACAATTTTATGATCTATAGTACATGGTCTCTTTGGTTTTACCATGTTTGGCTGGATTCTGTCAATAGGCCAGATTAATCACTGTACACTTCAGCATACATGTTGGAAAGGAAAACATATGGTGCAGCATTATCCGGGAACAGTTTCAGAATATGACCTGCAACATGTTCCCCTTGTTCAATAGCAGTGTGGCTTTTTCATGAGCTAAGCAATGCTTTCAGAGCGACAGCAACATTAACTTGCACGCCCATATGGTTGATCCACTCTCCAAACAATCTAGCCATCCCATATGCCCAAGAAGGTTAATAATGCAGGTAACAAAGTAGTGGTACCCCTCATTTACAAGGCCATCATGACTGCAAGCAGAAAGAACACTGTCAAAATATAAGAACTATCAATCTTAGAAAACAAAAGATAATAGTTAGAGCACACTCTAAAAGGCTACTTCAAACCTTAGCATTAAATTCAGCAAGCCACATTTAGCATGAAGTTCAGTAGAGTAGAGGAACTGATAGAATAACAGCATAATGGCGATGCAAACATTGCAATTGATTTAAAAGAACATAGAAATGAGTTAAATCTTGCATTCCTGATATATCAATAAACTAAGTATTCGTAGATTATGAGCAGACCGCTACGCGGGATCGCTTTTGAGCCTCAGGGGCGCTCCCAACTTTTAAATCATAATACCTGTGGGAGAACAGAACAATGAAAGGTTTCCTTAGCAATAATTGCTCAGAGATAAAAGTGATAGCGCAAATTACTTGAGCCCATTTGGGAGTGTCTTGTATTCACTCGGGAACTCTTTCGGATCTAAGTTTACGAAATGTTAGACATCAACATGTATCTTTGCTTCAACTTGTAGGCGTTACCTATTAAATACTTCCCACAAAGATCGTAACATCTAGAAATGGAAATAGTAACAAAATAAAACTCCTCCTACCGCACTCCGTTCTATATACAAGTCAAGGGGCAAGCATTTCACAAGTGATGAGACTTGAGTTAAAAATGTCTAAATAACCACAGGTCTTCCCCCCGATGAGGCGACTAAATCCACATTTTCTTGGAATTTTGTCCATTATAGAGCACAATATTATTACTCCTTTTCCATGACAAGGTATTTAGGAAGTATAATGTGGATGCATCATCTAAGTTATTACCGCTTCTTACGCTTGTTGAAACAAAACGTTTGCATCTTCATTGACATTAATTGAAGCTGATATACAAAGAAAGGAAGCATAATCACAAGCTAGATCGGGTGTAAACTAATTGGAAATGTTATAATTCTATGTGGCAATAAACATTTTGGTAGTTCGAGTAAGTTTCAAAAGTCTTTTAAGATATATGCTAGTGTGGTTACAAGAAGAGCTTTGAGAATCAACCTTCGGCTTATTGAGGGGGCATCAGCTGTTGAGTTTACCGCCTTAATTGTCCTCAAAGAGAACGGCTTCGCGGGTTCAGCAGGCTTTGTGAAGAGGCCGAACAACGATGAAGCTTGCCCAAAATTATACGACGCCATATAACTGCTTTTTATCAAATTTTTTTTTTGAGATATAGGCTACATGGATCAGATATATAAAAAGTTTTGCACTCTAAAAACTCACATTCTCATCCACGACAACATTCTCATCCTGTTCTTTCAAGTTTACCTGTTCCTTGCAACTATAGTCCAGAACTTCTCAATCCGGCAGAACCCTAAAACCATAACGATGAAGCATCATTTGAAAATGATGCGCTCTAAATATCTTGCACCGGCCAAAGATTCTGCTTTTACCTATTCTCGAATCTTCTACCGGTTTAGCTCCAGCCATGGCCGCCTGACTTCAAATCCTCTAGGGCGATATCTTTGGAACACGTGAGAGGGATTTGTCGCTGTCGAGGCTGGAAGGCGAGAACACTTCCGCAAGATATCCGGTGCACACATAGCGCACTGTGACTTGGAATTTCCATGAATTTACGGGCCGTGGATGAAATCCAACGGCCAAAAACGTGACCACCGCACAAAATCCCACTGGCGACCGCGTGGACACTCTAGAATTGCTTCAAAGTGTCCACTCCACTTGTGCAAACGCGTCTTGAAAAAAAAAAAAAAAAAGAGGCAAAACAGGGCATGTATCCCAAATCACGAAAACCTTGACTAAAATAATTTATGGTATCATTTTGAAACCGAAAAGTATCTCATTTTACAGCCCCCTTTATCAAATATCACGATCTTCTTGTCTTCCAGTCGGCACCCGTTGGAATTTTCTTCAAGTTCTCCATCCTCCATACATCAAAAACCAGCAAACAAAGCAAAAGAGAACAATGGGAAGAAAATCCCGTACCTGCAGCCAATCAATACCTTGTTAGCATGTAAAATGGTAGCAAGGCAAGGGCCAAAAGGTACATTGGGATTTTCAGCTCTTCGCTGATCACCCATTGTGCCCTTTGCCCTATTAGTCAGTCTAAGCTACATGGTATCAAGAGAAATAATGAAATATCCACATGGTATTATGTAATCGATTTAAAGCTACCATATCAAAGTCATGACGATATTAATTGACACCTTAACATCTAAACCTGCACACCTCTATGGGACTCTGCAAGTATGTATTAATACTAATTTCTTCAAGTTTACTTGGACGAGTCCTCTTTAATTGATCTAAGGATGGTTAATCATAAAAGGATGCCCAGGTTAGTACAGAAGATATTACTAACTGTAAATCTGGGCTGGACATCAGTTTAGATAAGTTAAAGTCCCTGCACGGTAGTTATAAGTATTTATCCAACTGCCACGAAAATCTTTGTTCATTATTCCAAAGGCGGACATATATATTGTTATATCAGTCAAACAGTTCCTTCCTGTAGCTAGAATTCAGCATTAACTATACCCATAACCAAGAATAATAATAGGATCGCCATCTATCCATTTCCTGGTTAACAATATGTTTTAAAAGATCAGCAATATTTCCTGTACTTATTGATTATACCATAGCTGTAGCAATAAAACTAGTATGCATCTTATTATGCTACAACTTATTAAATCCATATAAACCGCCGGAATAGCAAGAGCTTAGCCCATTATTTATGGTATCAGATTATAGAGGTATATTTTTTTCGTTAAAGCTCCAATCCCTGTAAGTTCAGCTAGGTACTGAAGAATGGGTACTGTCTAAGCTGGATTAAGACCCTAGGATTATAGCCTTAAGCAGAAAACCCAAACCATTATCGACCCATTACTAAAACAGTAATAAAAACCTGATTAGAATCTGGGTCATCATCCAACTCCTGTGAATCAGTGACACTCTGAGGAGGTCTAAAGTCATCCTGGCGTCTATTACCATACTGTTTATTACTCCTTTGATTAGCCAAGTATTCATCTCTGTTGTATGAACTCCGTTTCTGCCCAAAACCACCTCTACCACTGCGGTTCTCCATACTATTAACAGATCGATTATCCACCTCAAACTCTTCAAACTTGCGCCTAAACACTTCCCTGTTTGGCCTTTCTTCTTCTGATCCGGATGTCTCACATCCGTCGGAGTCATAGCCCATTTTTTAGGTACGAAAATCTAAAAATCTTAGATCCTCATTCATTCAATTGTGTGGTCTACTGGACAGCCCTAGAGCCCTGCAAGCAACCCTTACAGCACGCTGCACTATTGGAATAGTAGTTAAGAAGTAAATATCATTTATGATTGGTGGTTATTCCCTTGACTGGTATGACCATACCATTAACAAAATGGTCGAAATATGCCAAAAGATAAATTAACCAAGTCCATATCAATTTAGATTATGGGTTCCCATGATACCCATAACTAAATGCCCATCTTTTGTGCTAGTTCCCTAGTTAAAACCACTCAATCCCATACCATAGGTTATTGGTATCTGGCCCCTACTCTAGTCAAATGTGTACCAGCAGATGTTTAACCATTACTATGTGTTACATCCATCAATATATTAATAAAAAAAAATAAAAAAAAATAAAAAAAAAAACGATTAAAGTTCTTTAATCCAAAATGGCCCATAAATCTATGCTTTTTTTATGTGTCTCACCAACTAGCAAATTTATCTTATTTAAGATGTCGAGATACTAATGAAAAAAGAATACTGTTTTTGAACAAATGAAACTCTTTGTATTCCGGAATACACTTTCTATTCTGCGGAATAGAGAAAGGAAAAAAAAAACAAGACCTTTTTGTATTCCAAAATACATTTCCTATTATGGAATAGCAAAATGGGAAAAAAAAACATCACTCGTGTTGTCAGCCCATAGGGTTCCTGTCGAATTTCCATGAACCTTGCGAATTTCCAAAACCTTGCGAATTTTAAAGAGCTTGCAAATTTTGTATTGTGGGGATACTGGATGAAAAAATAGGAAAAGGGATACTGGATGTTTTGAAAGTGTAAACAATTACAAAAGTGTATTCCAGAATACGTTTTGCGAAAAACCAGAAGAGGAGACGAATTTTTTTCTCTGCGCCATCCGATTTTCTCTTCACATTTTCGGATATGGCCTGCATCTGTGAAGATGTTTCTTCTCTATGAGATATTTTTGTGAAGGTATTTTGCATATGGTTTGCATCTGTGAAGATTCGGTTAGCAGATCATAAGTTGAGCAACGAAATCTGGCTGAGGAACAAAATGTTTGACGTTAGAGACCAGGGCAAAAATAGTGCAAGACATAGAAGCAACTGCTCTGGCAAGAAATAGACCTGCAGAGGTATATATGCTCCTAAAATCATATCGCAGAGGTGCAGAGGTTTTGTTTTAGGTGTATCCCTAAAAACAGTGGCAGAGGTATGCTCCTTTCCCTAAAAAATCGATGGCAGAGGTACGCTCTTTTCCCTAAAATCGTTGGCAGAGGCATGCTCCTTTTTTTAAAATCGATAGCAGAGTTATGCTTCTTTCCTTTCGATGGCAGAGGTTTTTCTTCGATTTGTCATTCTGAATTTATAGATGAGGAACTATGATCCATGATCAATGGTACTTTGACCGACAGGATTGACAGAAGGTAGCGCTGAGTTTTTGAAACTTTTCTTGAAATTGAAGTAGTGGTGAATTTGCATTTTATGCCCAATGCATATAGGGAGAATTGTGGGGATAAAATTGATGGGTTTTTGAAGAGATGTTTCTATCACTCTGGGCAGTACAATTCGGAGACAAACTTACGTGGATTTGGATTCAAAGGTGAAGGAACACGAGGTGAGACTTAATCAATTATATGGTAGTTCATGGCAATGATGTTTCTGCTAATAATTATAGTATACGAGGTCCTTTTAGATCAGAACACCTTCTCTGATGTGATGGGTTATGAATATGATTATCCTTAGAATAATGTGAAAGTTTAAAATATTGTTGGAAAGGTCAGCAGCCTTATTTCTACTCTAGATTATGAGCAAGCCAAGGCCCTCTTGGTGAGTGTTTATTTTTATGGAGGAAAAGACACAAATTTATATGATTGCTCTCTTTATATGATGCCACTGGAACTTTTAGGCAAATGCCTATGCGGAATGTGAGCTCATGGATGTGGCAAATGCTTATGCCATGGTTGAAGCATGTACCCTTCAAGGTTTAATAAATAAAGCTTTTGAGCTGAATAAGTTCTTTAAAAAAATGTCAAAAAAGCATGTTGTATGGAATGTAATAATTGCATGCGTATACAGCAGTGCAACTTTGAAGAAATGCCTGAGCAGGATATTATGTCATGGAATTCCATGGTTGTGCGTATCTGCTAGGGCCAAAGACTTGTTTGATTAAATGCCTAAAAAATTGCGATTGCTTGAATACTATGATCACAGCGTATGCTGAGCAAGGTCATTGCAAGGAGGCACTCCGTATGTTTAAGGGAATAGGTCATTGCAAGGAGGCACTCCGTATGTTTAAGCGAATGCAGCTTCAAAGTCAACAAGCAACTAGAAAGAAGAGGAAGTGATACTTTAGATATCCGCGAGCCATCTTGATCAAGGTGGATAAATGCATTGATTTGCTAGTCTTAAGGTGGATAATGTTTTGGATTTGCTAGTCTAAAGGTGGATAAATGCACGAATTTGCTAGTCTCAAGGTGGATAAATGCACAAGCGTAGGGCCGAGAAGGAACATTAGAAACTGCATTTGTTTGTTCTTTGTAATCAGGTTAAAGTTAACTTGTCGATACCAACATTGGCCTGGTTTTGTGAAAGTGCAAAACTTCCACTACCCTCATCATTTTTCTTAATATCATCTGACTTGAAAATGAAAATATTGGAGTTGCTTACACCCATGTCATTGGCAAGGATGGCCTGTATATCATCAGAGATAAAATTATTAGCCACATATACGATGAAGACAACAAAACAAGTCCATCAAATTGAAGTACAATATTAGCCATACACATTACTGTTGCCAGTTGAAGAACAAGTTGAAGAGCAGCAAAAGAGGACATAAAGCAAGCTGCAGACAGAACCGTTAGCACACATAGATAAACAGAACCGTTAGCACACATAGATAAACGAGTCTTTAATTGTTTCTACAAGAAAAAACACAAATACACCAAAGGTACCAAAGGTTATGATCTACAGAATGTGCTAATATATTAAATGATTAAGCTTGAAACAAGCTATTATTGTACTTCAATTTGATGGACTTGTATTGAAGGCAAGGATGGCCTAGTGCCCGGGCAAGTAGCATTAAATCAGATCGTTTGGACAGGACATAGGATGAGCATTTTGGTGATCCACCAGGGAGGGTACATGGAGTATGTTTTCCTAGGATTTGAGGTAGTTTGTTGCCTACACAAGGATTTGTTCATAACAAAGTTAATCCAAAGTGGCCAATGAGGCTTTCAACAACCGAATATAGCATTGGTGATCCGTATTCGTGATCCAAAATATGGATCCTTATTTGTATTCTGGAATAGCATAAGTGTGCACGTTTGTATTCTGGAATAGCATAAGAGTGCACATTTGTATTCCAGAATACAATAAGAATGCAAGGTTCTATTCCCGAATAGCATAGGAGTGCACAATGTTCTATTCTGGAATAACATATGACTTCATGGGCAGCCTCTCTAGACAGATTTGGCATGTTCTGGTGATTTAATTCTTCACACCACAAAACTTCATGATTACTTCTTTTTTACACTTTGCATTTTTAGGTTAATGTTTGTAATTTAACCTGTGATCACACCTTGCACTTTCTTTTTAGTATTCGTAATTTCACTATGGTCTATCTACTTACTTAAAATGTTTTTACCCTTTCTCTTTCTTGCCGGTGTGCCCTTTTTCAGGCGTGACTTTTGGCACCTGAAAATGGGTTTCCAGCCAACCTTCTTCTTCCAAAATATTTTTGTTATTTCTCTTCATTTTTCCGGCAGCAGTATTCTCTCTCTTGGGTGTGGGCAGTGCCCGTCGGTTAACACAGCATGGCGCGCGGCCAGAGCTCGCCAAAGCAGAGCACATCAAAGCTTGCATCAGAGCACATCAAAGCTTCAGAGCACATCAAAGCTTGGATCTGAAAATTTTTGTAGCGGATATTTGTTGGAATTTTTTTTAGGGCGAGCTCGCTGTGTGATGGTAACAATTTTTGGGCAGGGGACTGCATGGCAGCGGTGATGAAGATGCACTTGAAGGTAGATTTGTGGACTATAGCTAAACTTGGAGGATTGGGCATTTCTGGCGGATTGAGAACTGGTAAACATGGAAGATCAAACATTTCTTTTTTCTTCGAACAACTAAGATGCTGGATGCTTTTCTTGGTGCAGGGTGGATGCTTTTCTTGGTGCTGGATGCTTTTCATTTTTTTCTGAGCAACGGCTCTTGGAAAACGTTTCTTCTTTCAAGGCAGGGATGGAGATGCACTTGAAGGTTCTCAAATGGCAGTCGTCTTAACTTCTAGAACTTCGAATGCCCTTTTTTTTTAAGACGAGAAGGCAATGTTTGAGCGTTATTTTGTAAAATGCAATAGGAAACAGCTAGGGCCTTTCGTATGCCTCCTTCGATTGCCACCATTGCCACTATGATCAGGGTTTGTTCAAGGTAAAGCAAAGCTTTTCCACCAGGGTATTACTTCTCATGAAACATTACTTTTTGGTGCAAATTCTAGTAGGACAAACAATAAACCATGACGATTTCGTAAAAAATCATTTCTCATAACTTCTAGAGGTTTGTTTTCCAATTTGGTTTTATATCTATATTCTGGTGTTCTAATCCTGCAGATTGGGTGTGTTAGAGCAAGAACATTATCTTTGATTTTGAAAAAACATTTAAAGTCATTTCGTATTTGAATCTAGGGTTGTTACAACTCCTCTAATAATGGTATGCTAAACGATAAGCATGAAAAGGATAAATTCATATTATAAGATGATGGGGATTCAAAGTGATGTTGATTATAAATGTTACCAAGTTGTATGGGAAGAGAGCTCCTTAGGTTTTATCTCAAAAATTATATGGTGGTTCTAGAGCATTGCATACTCAATCACAGACCTATCTTGACCCTAAGTTTTCTAAGGCTATAACGTGGAGAATGGTCTAAGGTCCAATAGTTTCATACTGAACCCTAAGGTTCATTTGGTTAAATGAGCTTTAAAAGCTTAGACCTTTGAGTTCAAAGGTTAAAATGCAATTTAATAGCGGTTCGGAATAAGCTCAAGCCATGCACGCTTATTCAAACTTAGCAAAGAGCTAAACAACAAGATTTAAACACCTAAGATTCCATGAGAATTGGGGGGCGACTATAAATAATCATAAGTTTGGATTGAATCTGTATGCGGTTGGGTTTGTGTGTATAATTGATTCACTAACTTTGTGAATGCAGGAGTTATTCAATGTAAATAGTCCCATTGAGTTCTAAGTTTAATCACTAATTCATTTGGATGTTTCAAAACACAGGGTTACTTATTTATTTCAATGGTTTTAAATCTAAGTGAATAGTGAAGATAGTTAATTAAATTGATCTAACATTTTCTTTTTGATCCTATCGGTGGTATCAGAGCCAAAGTTGTCTAAAAATGTCTAGTAGATTTGGAGTCGCTTCTTTAAAAATGGAATTAAGGTTTATGAAGGAGGCCACAGATTTCAAACTGGAAAGAACAAATGAAGAATGTTCTTGAAAATGAGAATCTATGGGAATTACTAGATGAAACTAGCTCTAGTAATACTAATGGTACAGGTTGAGTTTAGTTGCGGGAAGAAGGAGAGCAATCTTTGCGAAGAATGCACAGCTTAAGGATTGGATGCAATCGCACGAAAGCAAGATAGTGGTGGTTTTGTGGTTGACAAAGCAAAACTGGCGAAGCTTTAATAAATTCTTTACCAAGTAAGGTAGGAGCATATTTTGTTAAAAGTCGGGAAAACTCACACAGGGAAATCTGGAAATATCTTCTCAAGCACTATGAAGAAAAAAGTTCATCTCAAATTGACATCTTGATAAAGAATCGAGGAAGCTTAGACTTAGGAAGAAGATGATTTGACAGTTTTCTTCTCTAAGTTTGACAACATAGTAGGCTGGATTGGGAAAGTGCGGTGTACTTGTAATGAGATCAAACGCTTGGCTGGGTTGGACTGGTGAGGTCGCTTGATTAGCTAAATTGATGGAAATGTAGCTAGGGCTTGAGAGAATCTTTGAAGAAATAGATTGGCCCGGTTTAGACAAAACAAGGATTCTAGCGATGATCTTGGTAGAAAATGTTAAGTCCTTTATCACACGAGTCGCTCTAGGTACAAAGGGAGTAACTCAAAAACAAACAAAAGCAAAGATTGGTCCTTGCTTTCATTGCAAAGCTCATGGACATTTAAAGGTCAATGCCCTAAGCTTAAGGATGTTGAATGTTTTAACTGTGGTGGCAAAGGGCCATTTTTCTATTAAGGTCAGTGTTCCAGCAAAGAAAGGAAGGAGAGGCAAAACCAAATAAAGCAAAACAAAGGAAAGAATGGTGGAAGCGAGGAATGTGAGTAAACTTAACTCAAGAAATAGAAGAAGGAAGTAGTGAAGACTGATGAGAAGTCGAGGTAAGCAATATTTCTTTTGATATTCCAAGAAAATAAGCTAATGATGCAAATAACATGTTAATACTAGATAGTGGACGAGAGAAAAACTGAATGGTTCCGCCAAGCTTTAAGGATGGGAAACATGAAAAGGAGGCTATATCGCACTAGGCAATGGAGATTTGCAGAAGGTTCAATTTTCCTCGAACACTTGAGTTGTTTGACCTACAAGGAAAAAGCGCTTATTTTGAAAGATGTTTTATGTGTACCAACTTTGGTGAGGAATCTGATTTCTATCCCGATTAAACGTGGATTTGGGATACACCGCCTGTTTTGACAAAATGCAATGTACTATTTTGATGGATAATGAATCAAATTTCTTGGAAAAAGAGTAGGAAACCTTTTTGGTTTTGAAACAATCATGTGCCATTTGTAAATGCAATCATAGGTTTGAATATCAATATTTGCATCAAAGATTATGCCATACAAGCAAATAAGAATATCGCTGGCTATGGCAAAGGTTTGATTGAACACCGCCACTAGAAAGTGACAACAAATTGTGCTATGGTTTGTATGGTTGGGAAACATACTTCGATTACCATTCAAAAAATCAAAAAAGAGAGCCAAGAAAATTCGGAATTAGTGCACACAGGGCCCATGTGGACCTCTTAACATAAAGGAATTCATGAGGCAAAAGGTATTTTATCACTTTCATAGATGATTTCAAAAAAGCCAAAGTAAAATGTCTAAGAACCAAAAAGATGAAGCCTTTGAGGCATTTAAAGAGTTTATTGCGTATAGAACTTGAAACAGGGAAGCAAAGTAAAATGTGTGAGATCCGATGGGGAGAGTACATGTCATCAAGATTCAAAGCTTTTGCAAAAACAAAAGGGGAATAAAAGGTAATTGACATGTTTCCCTCCTCTCACAACAAAAATGGTGTGGCAGGAGAGAAAGAACAGGACAATACTAAAATCTTGAGAAGGCAATGATTAAACACCGCGGCTGCCAAACTTTTATGTGGGAAGAAGCAAGAGAATCAAGTAGGTTGAAGTCTTGAGAATATACTTCCATCATCAAGTATCACGGATCACTTTGCCCGAAATACTTTGGTCCAAACTAAGCCAAATTATGATAAGCCCTAAAAAGCTATGGATGTCTAGGGTTCGTGCATGTTCCTAAAGAGCAAAGGAAAAACTTGATAAATGGCTTTAATTTGCCTATCCGTTGGGTATGACCGAAGACTCCTAAAGCCTATAGGCTTTGATCCTGCAAGAAGGAAATTGTAAGTCAGCGGGGATGTTGTCTTTTGATGAAAGTCAATATTATAAGGACACCCAAGTCTTCGGCCAGGCGACCAAACAAAGTGAACCATCTCAAGATACACAATTACTAGACAAACTAACAAGTATTTATGATGATGATCTTGATACTAATACCTCGGTTTTGGGAGAATAATATTGTTGATATGCAGGAAGAACAATCACAAGAATAAAGGAGAAATTGTCACACAAAAGGAGCAAAGGAAGGACAAGGTTCAGTTGGAAGAAGAACTAATGTTCAAATTTTACAAGACGAGGCTAAAGAGGTTAGTACTTGATTTATTTAGAGATCTCTATGGTAAAAAAAGTAGAAGATTAAAAGCATAATGCAGCAGAGGTAAACATCATTGAGATTCTAGCAATGATAGACTTTGAAACTCTAAATCATTTTAGAGGAAGCAATGGAGAGCCCCCGATGCAAACAAACGATCAAAGGCAATGGAAGAAGAACTCAATGCATTCAAAAAGAATAAACCTTTGATTTGGTGGATTTACCTAAAGGTAGTAGAAGTCATGGGATGTAAATGGATATAAAAAGTGAAACAGAGCATTGAAGGAGACATGATAAAGCATAAAGCAAGATTAGTGGCTGGGGGTTTACTCAAAAACCGGGAATTGATTATGATGACACTTTTCTCCCATAGTAAAATGGCAAGCATAAGAATCTTTGTTGGCAATGGCAAATGCTTTTCGGGATTTAGAAATACATCATATGGATGTTACTACTTTGCTTTCCTTAATGCAAAATTAGAAGAGGACATCTATATGAAACAGCCACCTGGGTATGAGCAAGGGAAAAACAAAGTGTGGAAATTGAAAAGAGCTGTCTATGGGCTGAAACAATCACCTAGACAATGGTATTTATGCATGGATACTTATCTCTAGAAACAAGGGTTCACTAAACTCAAGGATGATGGGAACATATACTTGTTTAAGGAAGGTGACGAATTTTGTTACATAGCCTTGTATGTGGATGACAACGTTATGGTCAGTAGCAACTTGGATGTATTGCAAAAGTGCAAAGGTATCTTGAAAAGCAGATTTAAAATGACTGATTTAGGGGAGCTTAAAAGGTTTCTAGGCATTGAAGTGTATAGGGATAGAAGGAATAAAATTCTGGCCCTGTCACAAGGACAGAATATCATGGGAATACTCAAAAGATTTAATATGGAGGATTGCAAGACAGTAAAAACACCAATGGTACCAGGAAACAAACTTTCTAAGGAGCAATGTCCTCAGACAGACAAAGAAAAAAATGATGTTCAAAAGTTGCCTTACAGGGAATTAATTGGTTGTCTTCTTTATTTGGCAAATTCTACCAGGCCTGATATTTCATATGCTGTTAATATCTTGAGTAGATATAACAACAACTTTGGTACAATGCATTGTAAGTCGCTAAAAGGGTGATCGTGTATTTGAAAGGGGCCAATCAATCATGGTATTACTCGTTTAACTCAAGTAATCTTAGTCTTGAATCATTTTGTGATTCAGGATTGGGAGGATCCCTATGAAAGCAAAGTCAACCTCGATTTATTCTAATGTTGGGAGGTGGTCCTATATCATGGAAATGCAAGAAACAAAGTGCTATAGCACTCTCATCTATGACGAGAATATTACGCTTCACAACTCTTGCGTACAAGGAAATGATTTGAGCAGAAGGTTATTGAATGAAATGGGTATGCAGCAAGAAGATCCATTAACATTATATTACAACTTGATCTAGTTGTATTGCAATGACCAAAACCCCATTTTGCATGAAAGGACAAAGCACATTGAACTAGAAGCACATTTCATTAGAGATTTGGTGAGTAAGAATGTCATCACGGGTTAAATATGTTCCAACAGAGATAAGCACCGCATACATACTCACAAAGCCATTATCGAGCCCAAGTTTGACTATCGAAGAGATTGATCACTTACTGCATTATAATATGAAGGGAGAGTGAAAAGGATAAATTCATATTATAATATAAGATGATAAGGGATTGAGTCGGTGTTGATTAAAATGCGATTACAAGTTGTATGGGAAGAGCTCCTTAGGTTTTTATCTCAAAATTATATGGTGGTTCTAGAGCAGATTAAGATACTCCCTGAGACCTATCTTGACCTAAAGTTTTCTAAGGCTATAACGTGGAGAATGGTCTAAGGTCAATAGTTCACTCTGAACCTAAGGTTCATTGGTTAAATGAGCTTTAAGCTTAGACCTTTGAGTTCAAAGGTTAAAATGCAGGTTTAATGAATTAGAATAAGCTCAAACCATGCGCTATTCAAACTTAGCAAAGAGCTAAACCGAAGACTGCTCATTAAGACCTATTCCATGAGGGGAATTGGGGGCCACTATAAATAATCATAGTGAGGATTGAATCGATGTGGAGTTTGTGTGTATAATCGGATTCACTTCTTTGTGAATGCCCGAGTTGTTCAATGTAAATAGTCCCATTGAGTTCTAAGTTTAATCACTAATTCATTTGGATGTTCAAAACCCGAAGGTTACTTATTTATTTCAATGGTTTAAATCTAAGTGAATAGTGAAGATAGTTGAGTGAAATTGACTAGACATTTTTCTTTTTGGTGCAAATTCTAGTAGGACAAACAATACAAACCATGACGATTTCGTAAAAATCATTTCTCATAACTTAGAGGTTTGTTTTCCAATTTGGTTTTATATCTATGATACGGTGTTCTAATCTGCGATTGGGTGTGTTAGAGCAAGAACATTATCTTTGATTTTGAAAAAACATTTAAAGTCATTTAGTATTTGAATCTGGGTTGTTACAACTCCTCTAATAATGGTATGCTTCTAAACGATAAGCAAAGAAAGCTAATTTTATATGCCTTCATAGTTGCATTGAAATTTAGAGTTCTACTAATGCTTTAGTTTCATTTGTTTTATGGTCGGCATCTAGAGGGCTATATGTGACCTTGAAAATTCTAGAGACTGGAATTTGAGAGGCCGATCGCCTCTAGAGACAACACCCAGAACTTCGCTAGGCATATTTGAGGCGGGGCTTGGTTTCGGTGGGGAGGTGGGTGCCGAAGATTCACATCGCACTAAGGAGGGAACAATATGCCACGTCAGCGGTACACGTTGAATCAAACAACTCCATCCAAAAACTTGAAGGCACGAAGCCGCACTTGTAGCCATCGAAGAAGGCGTCTCTTTCTTGAACTCCTCAAATATTGTCCATTATCTGCAGCCGAGCCCGAACGGGGCAATCGATATCCGCCACAACTTGGGCGCCTGCCCAAATCGCGGCCCGGTTGGCCGTTTTAGTGCGATACCACTTTCTTTTACGCATTTTGCCACATGGCACTATGCTCTGTAAAGCCAACGAGGACTTTCAAATTCTTACTATTGGGGAATAGCAGAAAAGGACAAAATTGAGATACAGTCCCCTTTTGCACAGATTCCTTTGGGAAGGTTTCTTCTCTACTTTCTGTAGAATTTTTCCTTCCTGCCCCAACTTTTTGCTATTACCCATGGGCTTAAAGTTGGATTTATGCAGTACATGAATTTATGTCGCTGTCCATAGTCCTACTCATCGTCATACTTATTCAGATTTGTATTCAATTCTTTTGTTGACTAATCGGACAACTCTTTCAATTTTGTATCATATTTTATCGTTTAGAAACTTGAACATGGTCAATACAATGCTGGCTTCAATATGTCGCACAATCTGAGGCCTCACTTTTATCCTCGAAATCGCATATCAATTTTGCGCCTCTAGCCTAAAAGAATGTCCCAAACTAATGCTTTTGTGCTTATGTATGGACGTTTTTTGTTGGGGAAAAGCTACTGCATGAAAAATATATAGATATTCAAAGGGAAAAGCTTTTGGGCTGCTGGTTGTATCAGGTAGTCTTTGCATTCTGTAACTTTCATGTGGTTATTTATGGTGTATAAACCGAAAATGTAAATCTTTAGGGCATATCGGTGGAGCTTGGAGCAAAATCAGTTTCTCCTTTTCGAATTTTTGATCTCGGCATATTTTCTTCTTTTGAATTTACCAGTTAGGTATGCATCTTTGTTGTCAGCAACAAACTTTGATTTTGTTGCCTCGATTTTTGCTCTGTGTCCATTGTAGCAAAATCGGCTGGATCCAAACCTGGGAATCATTTAGAGGTGCTTCTTTTCTTCCTTTTCCACAAACTCTTTTGCAAATATTTGAGAACTAACAAAATCAAGAACGTTGTTGCATGGTTGTTTTCTATGAGCTCTTTACCTTGGTTAGTTATATCTATGGTTGATGCAACTTAAGAGTTTATTTTATACTGAGGTTGCATTAGCGTAGCTGAAGTTGCAGCATGGCTTTTTGAAGTCGTTGCAATAGCTCAATTGCAATCGCATTATTGCTTGGTGGTGTAATCAATTGCTAAGGCTCAAGCTAGAACATCATTATTTAGAACGACCTTCCTTGGTTTCCTGTTTTATGTGGTTGGTATGCTTTGCGGGTCATGGAGATCTGCAACAATGTCATAGATTTCTACACAGATTTCTGTCATAGCTGAGATTGGATCCCTTTTTAATCAACTGGAAGGGGTATTTGTTCCAAGGGTTTTTAGTGCGAGTTTGCTTTTTGCAAGTCTATTTGTGTAGATCCTCGTAAAACCCTTATTTCTTCGGCATTTTTTTTCCCTTAGACCCGACAAGCTTTTCTCATTTTTTTCCTAAATGCTTAGGAAAATTGTTCTTATCAAGCTTTCATAATTTTGTACTATAGATTATCACATCATTGAGGGTATGATTCGATCCTAAAGCTAGTTGCAGTGTTGAATCGATTAAGTAATAAACCGATAAATGATTTAATAATAGAAAATCATATTTCAAAGCAGGGAACGTTAAACTTTCGTATTTTCGTTTTGCCTTTCTACAATTTGGGATTCTGCTGGAGAGTTGAACAAAACCCTCCTCCTTTTTCTTTTTGTTTGATTCACGTAGGTTTACCCAGTTCGTTTAGGTATCCTTGAAGACCGTGATTGAAATTTTCCTTCCATCTTCTATGTTGTTTAGCAGGAGAGCTCTATTTTGCATTGGCTAGGGTTTTATTATGCCCCCACCTCGCCATCATGATTAGGATTCACTCCAGATATCAGTTGAATGGATATTTTTGATAATTGGAAGTAAAACTTTTTCCATTCAAGTTCTGTTGAAAGGATGTCTTTGCTTCGAGCCTCATCTTTAGATTTTAACATGTCTCCTTTCTATTTTTACGAGAAGAAGATCAATATTTCGAGCAACAGTTTGAGTTTAGAAGGTTGGCTTCAACAAGGTGGTTTTTTTGTACACATTTAAATCAGAAAGCTTTCAGGTACTGCATATATGGATCTGCATATATTTGAGTGTAGGATGATCTTATTGCTGCTGCCTCTTTTTATGAGCAAGTTGGTTGAGCCAAATGTTAACAGACTGGACGAGCAAAGTTCCAGTAAATGCAGGTCTATGGTTATAGTGGAAGAACAAGATCAATGCATATCTTTTCTCTTCTGAAATATATTTACTGTATTTTACAATGGTACTGTCGAGATGGTTTGATTGCTCTAGAGATCTGAACAATGGGGCTGTTAATATTTGTAGATGCAATACAAGATACATTGTCAAGAACTTAAAGATTAAACATATTGAACAGATAAACTAACAATAAACTAATATATAGCTCTAGAGATCCAACAATGGGCCTACTAAATACAAGATACATTCTCAGGAACTTAAAAAGATTAAACATATTGAACATATAATCTAATAATAAACTAATAATGATCCAAACCTAGGCTAAAGCATGAAATGTCCAATGGAAAAACATTCTATGATGCATAAAGGAGCCACACTTTGATTTAGGCTAAAGCACGGAAATGTTAGTCTCACTGTCCTCACCACGCATCTCATAAAGGAGCCACACTTGGATTTAGGCTAAAGCACGGAAATGTTAGTCTCACCGTCCTCACAAACGAGCAAAGTAGAAATTAAATGGGCAACTTAAAGTTGTCCTAAGAAACGAGCAAAGTAGAAATCAAATGGGCAACTTAAAGTTGTGAAACTAAATACAAAAATTGGTTGATTTGTGGCAATGGTCCATATTTTATCCTTTGTGCAAGTGTCACTACGCATATGCGAACTTCAATAGCACAACTACTAAACCTCCACAACTCTAGGCATCAGGAGATGTAAGTGATATATTTTCTATTACAAGAGTAGTCGCTCATCAAAGTGTACCGCGACTTTAGCATTTTCCTTTCGCATTGAAGCACGTTGGGCGCAAGGAAGCCGCGAAGCAAAGGCTTTGCCGATGTTGCCACCGGTAGCGATTGAGGATGAATGTCATGCCCTCCCGATCTACCCGGCATTTGCCCATATCAGGAGGCGATATGTTGTTGATTACTAGTGCCCGGTTGCATCGAGTTATTGACTTCTGGCGTCGATGGGTTGGGGTTATTACCTCCGGAGGTTATGGATGCGGGCTGCGTTTGTGTCCCTACGGGATGGTATTGAACTGCCCCTGCAATTGTCGGTGTGCCAAAGATGCTTAATGCGCTAAGGTTTTCCCTCGAAAACCCTTGAGGCGGGGTAATCACGCTCGATATGCTTCCGCTAACTCCTTTTGTTTGGGTCCCATAGGCCAATTGGTCTCCATGGGCGCTAAAACCTATTCTATTCTATTCTATTCCATAATAACCTCTTATTCGGTTTACATCTTTAAGAAGACCAAGATAGCCCTTAAAACACTTTTTTTTTTTCTATTTTGCATTTACAAATATGTGGCCAGCGCCAATATACTCAGTTTATCAAAAATAAAAATCGACCCTACAATGTATACTTAGGGAAATGAAGTTTAAATCTGAGAGAGTTTTTGGTTATCGCCACAAAAAAGTTTATTCTTTCTCTCCTGTGGTAGAGCTTGAAGTGTATGATTTTACTTATCTCTTTCTATTTTTGCAGCTTGAAGAGTTCTTTCTTGAGTAAGCGAAAATCGACAAAGCATCCAAGGATTTTTTTTTCTTAGGGCGCGCATATTAGGCCCTTGGTGATGTCGCCATATGGAGATGCATATTTAGGGTTCCATCATGAACTAAAATGCATAATGAACAGGGACAAAAATTTGTGTTTTTCATTTCTTACCTATTTTTTTGTGTGCCCACTTAACTATTATAGGTGACATTTTTAGCATAAGTTTTGGATCTATTTTTCCAATTTTACGTCTTTAGAGGTAGATTAATTGTCCCTTAGCATACCTTATAAAGCATTGTTTTCTCTACTGAAATCTATACGCACAAGGTTAATACATTGGTCATAATCTCATTAGACAATTTCAATAATAAAAATAATTCCAAAGGCAAATAATGTCTATTCTTGCAAATATCCTGGCGTGTGCTATTGACGGAAGTTGCACATATGGACGTTAAAGGTCGAGTAAAAACATATGCCAGGACATTAGCCCGGCAACGCCTGGCACACTTAAGTAGTTATAAATTGAATCTTTTTTTTGTGTGTGTTCTCAATAACTCGGTGGAAACAAATAAAAATGTAGTCGAAATAGCGTATACTAAATCAAAATCACCATAATGTTTTGAACTTAAGCCCTAAAATTGACTTTTTAAGTGGTTGATATCTTGACGCCATCGTAAAGAAAAAAAATTGGGGCTAAAATAGCACACATTAAATTGTAATCACCATGTGTTTTTGGACTTAACCCATAAAATGGCCATTTCAAATAATTAATATGTTTTTAGAGGGAATCTTCAAAGCGTAAGTCTTTGTAACACTCGTTTAATATGCAACCTTGTTCATGGTGTAAAAGTCTGAATGTTAAAAATCTCTTTAGATTTTTGAGAATGCATTAGATTTTGTCAAGATTCCTTAGGTTCCTTATATTACCTTATAATGCTAGAAGTTAAAGATGCTCCTTATTGGATTTCTTTAGCTGTAATGCAAGGCTTCATCATCTACGTTTGGTTACGTCTATCTATTGATTGAAATACGATACAACCATTTTATTAGCAGCGCAACAATCGGCGGTGGATGAAGTATTTTTATTTTGAAACAAAACCAATATTTTGGAATATGATGAGGATTTTAGCGGCTTGCCGTCTTGCAACGGCGATGGCGGCCGGTTCTTTCGCCGACGTAGGAGATGCATATGGCCGCTCTCTCGTTCCTTGGTAAATCACTCCTCGCGGATGCTAGATGGGACCCAATACAAAACGCAAAGGCGGATCTTGCCGGATTAAAATTAATCATTTGTTTTGCATAATCAATAGTATGCTCCTTTACATAAGTTCTTATCTCATCATGCCCGATATGTGGATAAGTATATTTATGCATTTGAATGGTTTATCAATAGTGGCCTCCATGTCTTTATTGAAATCCTTTTAAACAAGACTTTTATTTGGGATGTGATTCAGACCTTGCCTAAGCATGTTTCTCGGTTGTTTATTTTTGAACCACCATACCGGTCCAGCCGGTTAATGGCCAGCCAATACTAGGATCTACAAACTTCCTTGGTTCCTAATAGAGCGAGGCCCGAATATCTTTATTGGTGCTTGAGCAAAAATATAATAGGGTTTGTAACATAGGTCTCTCATATTTTCTGTATAGTTCCATGCAAACATAGTATCACTCATGATTGCTTCACCAATTTCCCCTAGGCAGTCTACCATCACTCTATGTATTATTTTGGGTATACACACCTTGTCCAGTATTTTTGATAAAAAGTACTATGCACAATCTTTTAGGCTCGTTTGGAATTTTCTTTGAGGTGCAATGCCCAACACATCTCTCTCTAGGTAGAATTTTAGGTTCAAACAAGACTATAGTTAGTTCTATCTTTCAGTTAATACTACAATTCTAAAAGTGTTCAAAAAATGGGATGGATGTTTAAGGCTTTTTGAAACCATCGAAACTAGATGTCATGCAGTAAAATAAACCCGTGGCATAGGAGTCCTTCATAAAAATAATGCAAGTTTTAGTGGTAGTGTAATCCAACTAGGATTAGACCCAACATTGATTCATAAATGTAATCATTTATTAACAATAGAAATAGCAAATGCATTGGTGGACATATTTTCAAATCTGAGAAAAACATACCTTATTTTTCATAAACAAGGGGCACATTGCGATGCGCCCACCTCCATATGTTCTTAGAATTTTTGCTCCCTTTAGTAGCAGAGTCCCACATTGCCGGGGTCCCCAAGACTTCTATTCTTTCGCCATCGGCCCGATTAATAGTCATCTTTGGGTGTGCCCGGTTTTTATAGTAATCCCTAGGTGGGAGCATTAATATTGATCTGGACACCCTTGGATTTTGATATCGAGATCCGCTTTAGTGGATCTATAGCTGTTAGAACCGCCGCGTTACCATAAGCTCCTTTAAAATTCCAATCGGTTTTATTGTTTTTCACACACATCGGACATAAAGTCCTTTTGGGTGAGTTATTTTCAAATCGCCCTTTGGGTTGATTAACAAGAGTCATGGTCATGTCAATTAGTATTTTTTCGACCTCCAAGTTATGCAATAAAAGCAGCTACACCAGATCTTTCAACCACACGTCTTTAGGCAGTTCCTAAATGCCACCATTTGTCCGAAGAATAGACATATTTGGGTAAATGGAATTCATGTTATTTTATGTACCAAATGGCCTCGACGAACCATATCATACTTTCTCCCACAATCGATTTGGTTTGTATTGATTACCTACGCTTATTCTTTATTTTTATCTTCACATATGCACTTAAAATAGAGAGGGGCACATAGTCCTCACAATCTTTTCTTAAAAGAAATGGAGTCCCTTTTAATGTTGGTGTATGCCATGTGGCCTTTTTGGCACAATATCATCTGATCACTTTTCGTACATTTCTTATCAAAGAACCTGTTATTGACTTCGAGTTTAATTCTGGTTTTTTTCATTCTGAACATCCTGAAAGCCTCAGTTTTAGCTTGACTAACCCTTTCCTTGGTAATATCACCAAGAATGCACCATGCTTCTTTGTTAATAGGGCCAAAGCCCCAAAGTTTTTGTAAGCCATAAAAGCAAGTTAATAATAAACCCCGACATTCTACTAACACTTTAAGGTATATGGGGTTTCAAGCAATTACTCAAGTTTATTTTGAAGTCCATTTCCTTGTCGAGTGTGTTCTCTGCCCCATTAAGTATAAGTACTGCCTTGTCTTCCTCAGTTAGAGGATCTGCCCCAAATATATCATCGGAGATATCTAAATCATTATTAGAGTTTCAGCCATTCATATGCATTATCAAAGCCTCCCCTCTTTTCCATGGGAAGGCAATATGGAAGGTCCCAATCTTGCATGTTTTATTTTTTCTTTTTGATGAACCGGATCTTTATTACCCAAAAAAGAATTACAAAGAATATACAAGGGACTCAAATCCTATGGAGAAAAATGTCTATTAAGAGCAAAACCACCTATCACATACATAATCCGTAAAGGGAAAGAATAAATATCACCAAGAGCTACAAAATCTTATGAATAAGTATGAGTATATTTCCCAATCTTGTATCTTCATGGATCGATATGCATCCGCTACTACTAGATATAGAGTCCAACAAGAGAAATATTTATAAAACCCCTTAGCCATTTGGGATTATTTTTTTGTATTTTGACAAAATGTTAGGGCTGCCCATTTCTCCATATTATCACCCTATTACAATCTATAACTTTCCTCCCGCTCCACAGTTGGACGGGGGCATGCAAATGTGACATGCCTTAACATTTGAGAAATGTTCATTTGGTTAGCCATTATTAGGTATGGGTGCTGGCTGGAAGCGTTATGGGCCGACCAGCAAACATTACCCTAACGAAGAGGCCATCGGGGGCTCCCAAGTGGCCTTTACTCCCGTAATAGCCCGGCCCGGCGAACATTACCCCTAATATAATACCCTAATGTAAAGATGCCAAATCGACCTATAGGGGCAAGATTGTCAAGTCAAATTTCTTTATATTTTGACGTAGTAGGCCAAATTAGCCTATAGGGCAATATTCTATCTATTAGTTTTCATTATTTTCCATTCTTTATGGGTTTTTTGTAGGCACTCAAGTAGGGGGCCGTTGATGAAAAGGGTATATTCCACATATTATACCCCATCAGCATGCGATTTTGGATAAACAAAACGGCGGCCAAAACCTAAGGTCATTATCCAATTAACAAATATTCGCATATATTCCATTCTTATCTTCATAAATAATGTATACATGCCATTCTAAAACCATACACCAAAATAGCTCTCACACTCTAACGCTCCCTCTAACAATCAAAAACGCCCCCGGTCATCTTAAAACTATGTGGCCCTATCAGAAACTATTTGGCCTCATCCTACCAAAACAAGAGAGAAAGAACAATGAACCATGGCTAACCCAATACGCCTCTTCCCACCCGTATTCTCCCAATTCAACTTATCCCGGACAGCCAATGAAATGGGGCTATGTTGAAGAAGGAAAATAGGTGCTTCTCCCCACTGTCCAGATCCATATCGGATTCATGTAGCCAAGAAACCAGATCAGACTGCGGCGGCAAATGTTACAAACTGCATCGTGTTCGCGCAAACCCGGGATGCATGTGCCTTGCCAACAACGCATTACAGCCCGCAGATATCACCGGACAAGCTCAGGCCTAATTTCAAGAAGTGAAGTAGCTTCAAACCCGAAACTCTGCACGGAAGGGCCCCCACCGATCCCTTTACGCCTACCGCCAAAGAAGAAAGAGGCGATCCATTCTTATCCTTCCATTCTTATACCATGCATAGAACCAAAGGAAAAAATTCCATCCTGAGCCGATTTTGAATGCTCCATTTCACTAGCCGAAAACAGCTCAAATCACTCCAAAATATACACTTCAACTACGATTTCTGCAACAATACATCCCTGAAATCTAGGCAAAACTATGCGTGAGATACCCTACCAAAATACCAAAACGAAATAATTAGAACATTATAGGCCAAATCAGCCTATAGGGCAATATATTCCAAAAAAACAAAGACATTTGATTAAAGAGACATTTGACATACAAAAAATAGGACCGCCGGCCAAAAACTTTTCGCACCGTCCAAACTTACCGGCCCCACAACGCTGCCCCTGCCACGCATTTTACCGACGCACAAGATTCGTGGCTGCATCCAGATCAAACCCGCCGTCCATATTCTGTTCTTCATTTCTACATCCCGCTTTTTTTTATTATTGCTCTCTCTTCTGCTGCATCGCTGCAACTCCGGCAGTCGATCTGCGCATTCGTCTCCTAGAATCGGCCTGTTTTTTCGAAGGCGCAAAGAGTTCGATTTTTCTTTACTCTAGTTCCTTCATCAGATCGGAGATGGTCTCCCGCTTTTACGAAGCTTTTCGCTCGTCTTTTCAAAAGAAGGAGATGCGCATCCTTATGGTTGGTCTTGATGCCGCTGGTAAAACTACCATTCTTTACAAGCTCAAGCTCGGCGAGATCGTTACCACCATCCCTACCATCGGTAGGTTGTGCCTTGAAATAGGTTAACTATAATTTCAGTTCTTGTCTGCATTAGTATGTTTGGACGTATCCTAGCGTCTTTTGGATGGGTACGTATGGTTTTAATTAAACGATGTCAAACAGATCAGTGTTGTGCCAACCTTTATCACGGATAACGATGTATAGCCTGAACCTGAGCAGATCTGAACCTTTAAAGCATGCATCCGATTTTTCCAATAAAACCCGTAGCTTGAAGGGCTGAGAGTATACTTCATTATAGTGCACATCTGGGTTGTGGATAGCTCAATTGCGTTGAATAGGGATGGGTATGCTGGTTTCAGCTATATAACTTCTAGTGTAGGAAAGCCAACCTGTGTCAACAGTTTTTGTTTGTGATCTGCAGCAGTTGGCACTGATGGCAATCTGAAGCATATATGCAATTATTTGCATGTGGTTATTTACTTCTTGCAGGGTTTAACGTTGAGACAGTAGAATACAAAAAATATTAGCTTCACGGTGTGCGGGATGTTGGAGGTCAGGACAAGGTAATTGACTTTGTCCTATTGCCTATCTTGCAGTATGCTATAAGCTTATCCTATTTGTTGCCATGTCAGATTCGGCCACTTTGAGGCATTACTTTCAGAACACCCAGGGACTTATTTTCGTGGTTGATAGTAATGACAGAGATAGGTATTGTAGAGGCCAGGGGATGAGCTGCATAGGATGCTAAATGAGGCATGTTGGAACTTTTCTTATTTTGTCCTTCACATCTAGTTTGTTATAGGAAGAGCTAGGTTTCCTTTTATGTTGTATTTGTTTTTCCTTTGTTTGTTTGCTGAATCTGTTTAGTCTTTTACTCTATCTTTTCTCTTAGGATGAATTATGATGCTGTTCTGCTTGTCTTTGCAAACAAGCAAGATCTGCCTAATACTATGAATGCTGCTGAGATAACTGATAAACTTAGGCTTCATTCTTTATGACAACGCGTCACTGGTATGATTGGGTTATGTGTTATTTTATTGTTTTATGTCATCTATGTATCTGCTAGAATGCTATTATTATTTAGATTGTTTTAGTGCAGTTCCTATGGTTGATCGTTCTAATCTTCAATATTTGGATGGTGCCTGCAAATTTATGTTAGCAAAAATGTAATTTGTAGTCTTTTTATCTAAATATATGCCCTGGAAGGGGAACAGTTCCATAGTTGGTCTTTTCTAATTTTCAAGTTTGGATGGTGCCTAAGGAATTTATCTTAGCAAAGTGTAATGGATGTTAGAAAAAATGTAGTGGATGTGAGGGGCAACGCTTTTTAACTTGGATGGTAGAAAAAAATCTGATGTGGATGTGAGGGACAATTTCTGTAAGGGACAATGCTTTTTTCCTCAATGTGTGGTGGAACAATTTGAATAAGCATTGTCATTATTCTCAGGTATATTCAAAGTACTTGTGCAACTTCTGGTGAGGGTTTATATGAAGGCTTGGATTGGCTGTCAAAACAACATTGCAAATAAGGTTGGTATCTTGCTGTGATACTCCATTTTGCACGGTTTGTTTTTGCAATATATCTGATAGTATATTCTGTAATTGTCTAGTGAGCTGGATATGGAAGCAAGCTGGTATTATGTTAATCGTGTATGAAATATACCTGGGTGTGCAAGGATTTTGAGCAAGGATGTTACCATGGCAAATGCTTGTTTGGGAATATCCATCTTACCAATTTTTTGTCTGAAGACAGTTGTCTATGCCTTTAGTTTTTATGTCTTTGGGAAACTACTAGTCTTTGAAACTATATAAAGTAATTGCAAAGAGCCTTTAGGTAGTATTTGTGCGCCCAGGTTTAGAATGGTTCTTTATTGTTCTTGATGGCATGATTCTAATAAATTTGCATTTGTAACAGTCCTTTTTTAGTTACTTGATTCTAGAGCTCATGGTCCACATTCACATTCAATTACTGGAAGGTTTAGAATGGTTCTTTATTGTTCTTGATGGCATGATTCTAATAAATTTGCATTTGTAACAGTCCATTTAGTTACTTGATTCTAGAGCTCATGGTCCACATTCACATTCAATTATTAGATACCTAAGTAATTGAAATATTCTCATTCAATTATCAGGATTTGTGGTCCCTAAAATTTGAAGTCACAAACGCCTGTGTAAAATTTAATCTGCGAATATGCTTGTCAGAAGAAATGTCATGCAAATGGTTTACTGATAGAATATAGCAAACAGCACTGGTACAGCTTAGCAGGCTTTAGCTGAAAAATCCTTTTCATTTGTAGAATCCTTGTCCAAAATGTCATGCAAATCGTTCACCGACTTGGGAGAATTTAACAAAACAAGTTGTCTGGCTTAGGTGAATCCTTTTGCTTTTTCCTTTTTTCCTTTTTTTTTAATGAAAAGGCACTTTTTTTTAACATATATAATTCTTATGGGCAAGATGCCTTAGGCATATTCGGTTGATTCCCGCCACGTATTTTGGGGGGAAAAATAGGGAGACAAAAAATGCCAGAAGATGAAAAAAAAAAAAAAAAAAACACCTGGACTGGGATCGCCGCCATCGTCATAGCCATCTTTTACCCGGAATAACAGGAATCGATAAGGCGCATCTCCCTTCATCAAAATGGGATGGCCCTTCGTCAAAATGGCATGGCGGTCTGTGGGAAAATTTCATAAACCCCAAATGAAGTTTAGCTCGTGCTTGGGGTTTGTTGGATACATTCAAGAAAAACCGGATCATCCGTCATGAGATGCTTCCATCGATGAGTTGGGGCAATTTTAATCCATCTTCATTCCGAGATGGCCTAATTCAAAGATGGCGGTTTAGGGCAACGATTCCTTGGACTCAGAAACCCGACCCCACCTTATTCATTCAAAGTCCCGTATTCGATAACAACATCATTTTTAGCATTTCGGCTCCAAGCAAGCAAAAGCAAAGATATTTGTAAATGGATTTTAATCCGGGTTTCTTTTGGTTTTTTTCAATGGATTGAGGGTTTCTTAAGGGTCAGTTTATTTTCGGGGTTTACAAGGTCAATATGGAACTCACGGATGATTTCGTCGAGCAAAGATATTTGTAATGGTTACAATCGCTTTTCTTAGGTGGATTTTTATTTTCGGGGTTTACAAGGTCAATATGGAATCTGGATGATTGAAATTTGTTTGTCCCAAAATATCGAGCATCATGTCTTGGTTTGTAACATAAAGGCCATCAATCTCCGCCTCCTTATCATGTCTTGGATTTGTAACATAAGCTGATCAATCTCCAGTCTCCGTACTTTCTTTAGTAAACATTTCTAACGGCAAATTGCAAATATAACACCTATAGTGCAGAGTATGTCCGTCTTTTCTGTGTTTCCAAATCTGCCAGGGAAAGCAACAGCCTATGGAATAAACGGAATTCTGGTCGGGCTCTAGCAACTGCCGCAGCTTTTAGGGTTTCTGAGCCAAAACAGGGGATTTGCAGATTTTGAACGAAGACAAAAGGAACAATGAAGAAGGAGAGGGCCAGAGGTTGAAAGCTGTTCAAAAGCTTGGTAATTACATTAAAGAACCTCTGCTAAACAATGTAAGTCTTTGCTGATTTTTAAGGAATAGCGGGGGTCTTCTTTGGACCAACAATTTATTGATCCTCTCTTTTCTGGTTCTTCGACCTCAACCAACATAATGCGAGGGATCACACGCTATGGAGACGACTCCGGTGGATGGACGTTAAACCCTAGAAATGAATCTACGAAGATCTGGATCTGGTTCATAACCCCTTGAACCTATTGTTTTTCATGACTCCCATGTTTTTTTGCAAATAAAGAGCACCCATATCGGGGCATTGTTCAAAAGCTTTCTTCCCCAACCTTCTCAAGTGAAGAACAAAGTTTAACTTCTAAGTTGGAAAACCACCTAAGAGTGTATTCAAGAGCATAGTTCTTTGAAAGGTGAGATTTTTAAATGGTGGTTTCACTTGATCTGCTATAGCCTATATCTCGATATTAATATATTGGTTGCGGGGAGAATGGTAAAACAAGGAAAGGAACCATTGAAGCGGCTTTTGAAGCAGCCGGGCCATATTTATTGGTCGCGGGGGGCTTTAAGTGTTTCCCTGGCATGAGGTATTTTTCTCAACAAATCTACTTATTTTATTTTTGCTTGGAAGTTAACTTATAGGTTTTCTGTGACAGTGGATGGCGCATTGCAGCTGGTAGGCTTGGTTGCCACTGCCAGCTTTATAACTTATGACCTTCTTTGGGCAGACACAAGGTGCTTGAAGTTTCTTTTTAATTGACTGTTTTCTTTATCTTGAATTAACCAGCCATTTCTCATCTTCAGAGGACAATTTCTGCAAGAGTTGAAGAAAATTACAGACCACGAAAAGTTGTCCCAATTCTTGAAGAAACGGAATATTGTAACATAAACATACTCTCTCAAGGCATTTAAGATATTCAATTGCTGATAATAGAGACAAATAAAGTACTTTGAAGGCATATATTTGCCATTAAATAGCCCTATTGTATGAGCTCTATGTATTATATAAAATTTATTAAATTTCAACAAAAGGCTGCCCGCCCGAAGTTGCAAAGAATCCGATTCTTATCAATGAAAAAAAGAGCCTTTGATTTTTGCATGGTGTTAGTTGTTGGAACAAATCGGCTATAGTTACAAAAGATAATGGATTCTTAGCTGGTTAATTGCATTAAAGGAGTTGCGTAATCTCTATGTTCGTTTGTTTTGCAGTGTTGCCTTGATATTGCAGTTTAACCTGCAATGCTCTATCTTAGCATTGTTGCCTTGCCTCTAAATAGTACAATAGCTTGCTATGAGTCCAATCTCTTCACTAGTGCATGTCTTCACTAGTGAGGTCGTTCTAACTCTATTGCAAATTTACATACCCTTGGAGCGGTATGCTTGCAAATTGCTTATCTTTTAAAAGATCAAAGTGCACCTCGTGTGTCCGAGGCAGCTAAATAATCCACAAACACAACAAAGAAGCATGTATTTGGATGCTCATATTTTGGTTGGATGAAAGGATATACCTTGGGAGATTCTATTACGAACAATCCCTCACAAGGTGTTTGTCTACTTTGCCAAATAAAAATGGACAACACAAAAGGAAATAGTGAGGTTTCAAAGAACCCACGATTCCTTTATGCATCATTATTATAGCCTTTGGTCACAAGGTAAAAGTTATTCTATTATTATGATAAAAGTCATAAGCGGGTGTGTAATTTGATGCATTCACAAAGTAGCACCAAATCGCACAAAATCCTCCTCTCTTTTTTTCTAATACAACGCTTGCCCACTAAAGCACCATAAAAAAAAACTAAGATGGATCAACAAAATTTTCAAAATCATAATCCTCTATGTACAAATAATCAATGATTGGAAAAAAGTAGAGACCCATAATTTGCCGGGTATAAGTGGTCATGTACAAACAAAAATCTCGGGACTATAGTTGTATATGAGAATGTACACAAGCTGTAACTAACTTTGAAATCTACTTACTATCTGTCTCATCTTCTACATATCATGGGTTTTGTAATATTCCATTATTTGTGGAGTGTATTATCATTTTTGGGTGTTTTAATTTTTCAAGGCCATTAGATTGTAGTAGTTTATGGGGACTATTCTATGTTGGGCACTCTAGACCATTCTTGCAAAAGAATATGGGGTTGAACAGGCATGTCTTGACTTGCCTCACAGTATGTGAACTGCAATCAACATACATCTCTATCGTTGCATCTCAAGGATGTCCAGAATTGAGATCTATTCGACTTAGCACAAAACTTATTTTGTAGTGGGTTGGAGAAGAGAAATGATTGGCCCGGCCCATAATAAATTTCTTGTATTACTAAAAAAAGAGTAGAATGGTTGTGAAGTCATCACTTGCAGGAAAATCTAACACAACCAATAGAAATTTAAAGCAAAAATAGATAAGATAATCGAGAGAAATTCTGAAAGCAAAAAAAGATAATGCTTTTAGGAAAGGAACTTGCAACTTGCAAATGTACAAACTTTTGAATCCCTAATGTTGCCCTGATCAAAAAGCATAGTTTTATAGCTCAAGAATTCAAAAGGTTTGTAGAGGTATTCATATGTGAGGTTGTATGAATCGGATTTGGCATCCGGGTTCACGGGAAGAAGACGATAGCTTGGTGCGAGAAGGTGGAGCTGCGGATAAGAGTCCGCGTGGGCCTTGGGCAAATGGCGAGCTGCGGTGGCCCCTTCTAATTCTGTTTGTTGCAGGTGTTGGGATGGCCATGAAGCAGTCGACGAGGCATTTGTTTCAAATTTGCTGTGCTTGGTGGTCCTTCAAACATGTGAGCGCCTCCTTCTTCGTCTTTTGTTTTTGTGCTTGCTTTTTATTATGTCTTTGAGGAAGGCAACAAGAAAGGGAGGGGTGCGGGGGGCCTTGCGGCTATCCCCCGGGCTGTTGGTTCGATACACCGCCATATCTCTGCTGCGAGAGATGCATCCCATCTCGGCTATTGCTGCCATGCATGGCACATGTAGCTCTGGACAGATTGAAGAGCCTCCTGCCATCTCCAATTCCTCCATGAGTTGGGGGACGATTGACGTGTCTGTCACATTAGGCTTCTAAGGGCATGACGTGCCTCTTAGTTTCTATCAGGCCCTATCATCCTTGAGCACATATAGCTTTTAAAACTGTCGAAAAGGCAATCAATGAAGCTATCAAGAGAAACTTCAACCGGCTATGTAAGTCATCAGGTGTGGTTTTGGTCTTGTCAGTAAGGTGTTTAGGAATCTGAGGGCTCCACCGCTTTGAAGGGACGGTGGGCTACTGTATGAAGGATATCGGGAAGGTGCATTATTCATGTCATCTGCATAATGTGAGTGATTCCACGATAGAAAAGGGCATGGACCTGTACTTGCGATGGGGTGCTGGAGATACTAAGGGCCTCTGTGTTCTTGACAACCATAACATCCTCAATAAAGGCTGCACATTTAGTTTTCTATCATGGAGGGCGCCGTGCCACACCGAGTCTAACTTTCACCCTGGCTAGAATGATTAGAAGCGGCAAATATACCCTATATAGCAGCTTGATAATCCCTTCAAACAAACCCACGTCAATGAACACAGGCTCCGTGCAGCCTAGAGGATCCTCCTGAACCATGCTCGTTGCATGCCTTCAGATATCCGAACAATCCTATATGGCCTGCTAGCTGGCTATGTGCCAGTTGAGAGAAATGGACTTGGCGCGGTAGGTGCTTTGGATGACTTCATCTTTCTTCTTGCTAGGCTGATGAGAATTTCCATGACCTTTGTGATCCCACTTTCAGCCCTGAGCTTGTGATACCTGATCATGATGGCGACTATATTCCAGTCTACACAGGAGATCACATCATGGCTGTTGGCTAGGCCTGTTAGATATTGTGTGATTGTACAATTTCCTTTATGTGTTGCTTTTCTTGTTGCAGGTTTGAAATGGAGATGGATGCGAATGCCCAGGATGGCGCAGGTCATCCTGTAGAATAGCCAACTAGACCCAAGCTTGATTATCAAAGACATCATCAAACTGGGGTGGCCATTAAGCAAGCCTATCAAGAGATTCAATAAATCTAAAACCAACAAAGTCAGTTGACGATAGCTCAATATGTTTGCACTTGAAGGAAGAAATTCAGATGACCAACAAATTGACCAAAAACTAGCCATTTCTGATCATAATCATTTCCTTTTTTAGACCTATGAGACATAACACATGTAGCCAATTCAATCATGAACAGAAATTTTAAAATTGAAGCACTCATTCCTTTTTCCGATAGGAATTGCATTTATATACTTTCAAATACTCCACATGGCAATATATTTCAAGGTGTTAATAAAGACGTTCCTTCCCTTAAGAAATGAGATTGAAATCTAGAAATCTAATCTATAACGAGCTTGATACATAATGTCTTTCAACCTTAACCAAAAGGGAGTTTATTCTGGGACACTTAAAAATATGAATGCCAGATTTAGTTGCCTCCTTACACATTTCACATTCGGTATCAAAATTTGGCTCAGTGTTCTTCGATCATTTTCTACGGAAGCATTTAGAAAGAATGGTTAAATGAAGAGTTAACCAAGTTAACAATTGAATTTTAGGTTGACAATTAGACTTCGAGTAGTTTTTTGGAATTCTAATGAACTCATTACCATTTAGAAGGCAATTTATCAGACTTAGTAGTGCGGATCTATTTATAGGCTTTGAAACCACTACTTATTGCTCCCCTGTATCTAGTTGGCAGAATCATTAACATTGCATATGCCAAAACCACCCCCCCCCGGAAAAAGATATAATGTATATATACAAGAAATTTATCGCAGTGGCCAAGGCCGTCGTGACCATTTCTCTTTGCAACGTCCCGTGTTTAACGAAGTGAATACTTTTGCTTTCGGACTTTTGTCGGTACTTTTATGCGGTTCTTGATTATTTGGTTTTGATAAATTATGAGCATGTTACTTTTTCATTTAAGCATCCTTCTTCCAAAAATTAGGCGTTTCTTTTGTTTAAGGTAAGAACCAAAAGCTTGTTTAAATTTGAATGCTCAAAACACTTATACAACGTCATGCAGTGCACGTCATAGAAAGTGAGCACTGCCATGACACGAGGAACTCTAATGACGTCATGAACTGGGGCATAAATTGCGATTTTTTCCTATAAGTCCTAAAGACATCCGCAAAACATTGTGAATCAATTATGGAGTCATATATTTCAAGTTCTTTACTTGAGAATTAGCTTGTGCCATGAATTGTGTCTTGCCAATCCATCATCTGCATAAACAAAATTCTACGATAAAGCCAAATTTGATTCAAGAGTAAAAGAGTCCATAGACAACTCTTTTGGATGTGAGAAAACACGAATGTGGAGCGAAGTTGGACCAAATGTCATGTATATATATTTAATTTGAATTGTATCTACTTCAAACCTATAGATTTGAATCCACTATCTCTGTTCCATGCAGTATAACAAAACATCGACGAAAACAAAAAATGTTAGCAACAACATGATTTGCAAACATTAAACTATTGCAAATTGGCTTGAAAAAACTTCTTTAAATTACAGCTGACCACCTCAGCATTTCAGCTACGCAGGAAAAATCTACACCTTAGCATGCCACATTGAGTCCAGTGACCACGTGGAAGCAAAAGATTCGGTTACAATCTAATTTATGCCAACAGTCTAGTGAATCCCCTTCATTATTTCCTGAATTCCCTTCATTATTCCCTGAAATCATTACAAATTTAACCATTTGTTGTTTTCTATCCACAAAAAGATATTTGTTAGCAAAGTGGATGTTGATTCAATTAGTCTCAAGCCCTGTGTTAGATGCGTTTTTTCTCTTATCAATTTTATCTGGGCAGTGGGGCCTTCAGATAGAAGAGAGCAAAATCCGTCTTAATTATAGCCATTGCGTCATAGATCCAGCCCCACAAACCATCATGGCGTCATAGATCCATCTCCCTCAAACCATAAATTCATAACTGAGATAAAAGATCTAAGCAAAATCTAAAGAATTAGTGGATTGAAATTACTATTGAAGGTGCAAGACACAGAGCCAAAATGGCCAGAGAAAATCAACAGTACAATCCAATAAAAAAAATGCGGGTCTAACAACCACACGCGTTCCCCTTCTCTGATTCTGATGCAAACTTTCTTCGGCCAAAAAATCACACCAAATACTTGGTGCCCTTGTTTGTGACAGCTAATGCAAAGACAGTGAAATAGAAGAGTAAAAGAATGAGGGCATAAATCCATAGCAACCAGGGTACTCTGCGGCATCCTCTCAAGCTATATGGAGAAATCAAAGGGTTTTTTAAGAACCCATCAATTCTATACCAAGAGCTATGAGTGCAGCTCCTGAGCAAAATTTGAAGTTTTAATCCACAATGCAACCACCAATATGAGCTTTTTTGCTGGATTTGAGCTCAGCAACACGAAAACAGAAGCAAAAATTTTTGCCATTTATTTGATTTGTGCAAGAATTCGGCATCGTTAATTCCGCTAAGTATAATTAAACACTTTCTTGGCTGCATAGGCATCAGGGGCTCAGTTGCAAGAAATTTAAGTCTATGTGTTTGATAGCGGATCCCATTCTTTAAAGCAAAAAGAAAAAGCAAAAGAACAATACAATAAATTTATCTCAAATTGGGTAAGGGCCTTGAGTTTGGGTCCTTTGCTCTTATAAGCCGCAAATCTGGTAGCCCCATCCCGTCTCCTTTTGCAAAAGCCTTGAGCTTCGTTGCCTAACTTTCGAAGACTTGGTTTTAACACACCCCTCAAGTTTATAGTGATCCAATGGTTGAGATCAATCTTGGCCAATGATGTTATGAGCCATAACACATTCCTACTTCAAAACATCCTAGGGTATTATTAGGATGTTATCGAATGGACGGTTTTGATCGATTTTGATGGTGATCGGATGGCCCAAAAACTCTCTGGCGGTGTATTAAAAAAATAACGCCTTGGCCCTCGGGTTTTACTTCAAAAAAAAAAAAAAAAATCCGGGCCATCAAAATGGCTCCGAGGCCGCACACACCCCGCCATTTTGATGGCCCTCAATTTTTTTCAGTAACACCCTCGGGCCGGGGCATTATCTACCCATAATTTGGGTTGAAAACAGAGGATTTAGTCCTAAAGACCTCTAGCGGCATTTGGAAAGCGGGCGAGAGATGGCGGTACCCGGAGATCCTATTTTCCTCGAGGCCTAGATGAATGAGGGTCGAGATATGGGAACAAAAAGTCATAAAACAAATTCGAGTTGCTCGATTAGAGACAATTTAATGGAACTCAAGTACCCTAAATTTATGAATGATGCCCATGGCTCCTTAGGGCGACCACTCCAAGACAACAACTCAATTGAACTAAATAAGCCGACCCGGTTGCCTCTGGGGAAAGTCAAAATTGTAGCGTAGGAACTAATTATTTTCAGAACAAAAATGCAAATTGCATTACATAGGATGTGATAATAATATGTCAGCATAAGAAGAAATGCCGAACGCATCTCATTCCAAGTTGTCCACCTTCTCATAATCGAAGATCAGCAAGAATACAAATCCCTGCATTTTCCCATTTTTCTATAGGTTTTAGGGTGTTCTTCAACAAAACAATAGTAGCCATTTTTGCTAGAGATTATGGACTAGAAAATAGAGAAGGAATCATTGTCTTCTTGAAGTGACCTGTCTATAAAAGTTGGTGCTACAACATTCCATGCTTTAAATATATTTTTCATCAAATTGGAGGTATTGGGAGCAACATTAAAAGACTGGAAGGCGTAATCAAGTAAAAAATGATGGCAATTCCTTCTGCTAAAGGACTGGCTTTTTTATAACCAATACTTATGAAGTCAATGACATGAGAATGATAGCCACTAGGGCTTTCCAAATAAACTTAGCACCTAGAGCTTGAGGTTGATGAAACAAAGATTTGCAACCTAAGCCACTCTGGTCTTTATCATGAGCCAGTTCCTTCCAATCAGGACAATGCATGCCAGATCATATAAAATTTCTTACACATCTCCAAATAAGGGTATAAGATTTCTTGTCAGCAATTAAAATAGGTGACAAGTAAATATGGATGCTAGCCAAGATAGAGTTTGCCACAACAATTTTCCTAAATCTACATAAAATTTTGCCTGTACGACTGTTTTCTTTCTTGATTCTATTGATGATACCATCCCAAGCCCCTGTAATTGTGTTATTGATGGCAATGGGAAGAGAAAAAAGTGTAATATTCTCACTAGGCCCAAGAATTTTAATTCCTTTAATAGTGATAGGTGGATCAAGATTATCCCAAAGAATAGAACTCTTATCCACATTAAGGGAAATCCCAGAAGCAATGCTAAATAAGTTAATGCAATCAAAGAAATTATTTATGATCTCTTTATCTGCCTTAAGCATGATGAAAGTATCATCTGCATACTGAAAAACAATCAACTGTTCACTCGAATTTGGCATATTAAGACCAATGATCTGATTGGAAGATTAAAGGCAGAATATTAGAATAGCAAGATTTTGAGCCATAGTTAAGAAAAGATAGGGTGCAAGAGGCATCCTTATCTAACCCCCCTTTTGATGGAAAAAAAATTAGTAGGTGTGCATTATTGTTCAAGCACATAGTTCTTTGAATCGGCTGAGGATGCATACCAATACAATCTATTGCATGTTCCAAGAAATTCCAATTAATATAGTCATATGCTCTCTTAAAATTTAACTTAAGAAGCAAACAAATTTGATTGGATATTTTGTTCCAATGTAAGGGTTCATTGACTACAACATAGTTATTCAAAATGAATCTTTTAGGCACGAAAGCAGATCTGCAATTATCTTTGCCACAATCTTATAAGTAGTATTAGTTAAAGAGATTGGCCTCCATTTATTTAAGGCAATGGGATTGGACTTTTTGGAGATGAGAGAAATCATGCGCAACATAGAGTATCAATATCCTCTAACAACTAAGGCAAGGTCATACTTAACCTTACCTTTGCACCGGTCCTTGGGTTTTTACAATTGTCAGGCTTAGTTGAAGCTACTGGTTTTAGTTGAAGGTTAGATTACCTTGCACCAACCTTTAGTTTAGTTTGCGTCACTAGTTAAGTTAAGTTAGTATTGGATTAAGAGTTCTCGTTAAGTGTGGTTAAGAATTTTAGTTAAATGTAACTTAATTTTATTTAAATGAAAATACTAGCGAGACAAAAATATTAGCAAAAATTATTGAGTTAGTAAATATAAAATAAAATTAACCCACCCCAAAAAAGTTAGAGTGACCTTAGTAAAGGTCATTTTGACGTGTAGTCTACTATATCAAGATTTTGATATGCCATCTTATTTATTGAGGCATGTTGCAGTTAGGTTAGTTTAAAAAACAACTTGAATTGCGTTTATAGGTTTACAGATATTAAAATTGTGCAAATGTATTTATGAGATTCTCGTAAGGCTAATTTTAAGGAAGCTTTAACTAAGTTTATTCTAATAAATTTGTTCTGAAGGCATCAACCAGTTAAATGCTAAATTAATTGAAATGTCAAAATTCACATCCTTAACCTAACGATGTGTGTGAATGCGCCCATAAGCCATCAAAATGTTTGTACACCCAATGACCATATGGTGTTGAGGTAGAATAACATGCTTATCCCTAATATATAATTGTAATATGCAAGTTAAGGGGCCAGCTTATCCAAGAATTTCTAAAAAAAATTGGCTTCCTTAGAATTGTACATGTGTATCATACGGAGGGCTCTTGCAGTTTTGAAGGTGCCATGTAGGATAGAAAGTTCACTTTAAGGCAGTACAAAGCTTCTAAAATTGACACGATGCTTAAGATTTTTGGTAGAAGTTCTAGATGATTATTCTGAGTTAATAAAAGGATAAGGCAGCAGTGGCGCATCAAAATTTGCTGCACCATGCTCCTCGATTCATCTGCAACCAACATCGTTCAAGAGAGGGTCTGCTCTAAAAACCCCCCGGTTGAATCATCGAAGATACGCTGGAGATGATGGAGGTTTGATTAGGCCTAATGAGGATCGATAAGAAAATGACCAGAACCCTGATGAATCGAGATGTTTAGAGGACATTAGATTAGTGTAGCATCAAACATCATTTATTTCTAATATGTGCATGAGATATCCAACATTCACAGGTTACTTTATTGGCTTTACTTTACTCCTTCATCCACCTATTCAATCTAGAATTGCGCTACTCAATCAAACTTAACTATAATTTCTTAGCCAATCTCACTTTATCAAAATCACACTGAAGAAGTGCCAATAAAATCCAAGGGGACACATATAAATATTATGCAGAGAGGTTCCTGGTAAAATGTGATGGAAATGACATGGAGATGAATTTCTCAATGAAGTGAAACCATAAAAGATTTTGCTTTTAATAATGGAGATGCAAATGTATATTAAGTAATTGAGAGTGATTACAATATATTATTCTGACTTTTATTACATGTAAAATTGAAATATTATACGTAAAATTGAAAGATATAAGTCGTTTTATATTGTATATGCCATTTCATATTACCTTCATTGGAAAATGTAAGGCATATTTTCTTTTCTTATTGTCAATATCATATTCCGTGTAACTTCTCAAGATACAAATTGAGAAGCACAATGCAGCTTCTTCGTAAGGTATATCTTTATGTTTTTTTGTTTTAGGTCCATATTAAGAAACAGTCAGCCAAGCCTAGTAAACACCTATATATCCTATCCATTTCGGGTTGTGCCAAATGGACCATAGTGAACATGTATCAACATAAAGTTCTATTACGTCAGGGTTCAATTCATTCTAGAATGGGGCTCACATGAAAACGAAAAAACCCTCGATAGGCTTCTCATTCATCTCAACAGATTTTCTATAATAGTGGATAGTGGGTAGCCGTACACATGCGAACTACCCACAAAGAAAAATAAAGGGAATGACCAATTATACAACTTGGACCCCAAAAAATACAATGCTAAATGAAAACTTATCACCGAGATTAAAAAACCCGCTCCTGCGGGTTTTCGAGGAAAAACCCTAGTGATAAGCCTTCACCAAGGGGCTTGGACAAACGTAAGGCTGAGAAATCGCCAAAACCCACGAATGAAGAAGTCGAAGCTGCTGCCGCTTGCCAACCTGTACCTGCACCTCACCAACACTAGAACAAATGTGAAAAAACAAACCTACCAAAGTGGAGGGACTGATTACACGTGCCACGCGACAATAAAAGAAAAACCTTGGGGCTAGTCACGCGTGCCAGGCGACAAATACGTTAAACAATTAAGGGGGGGAGGGCGAGTTTCAAAGAATAGAGAATGAAGTACTGTTGAGAAAGAAGAGGAAGTTCCGATGAGATGTTGATGAAGAACCTCGCCTAATATAGCGATCTTCCAACCAAAGAAAGCATGCAATGCATGCATGCGAGACATGCATGCTCGCCCCCTCTACAATCTCGATCCGAGGGCTCGGATCGATGGAATTCTAGAATAGGGCTACCATGAAAATGACAAAAACCTCCCGAATAGAAGAGAACTTCCTTATCAAAACGGGATCGAGGGCGAAGATCAAAGGATTATGACCAAAGAAGAGGCAAGGCCGAGAAAGGACATGCTACAATATGCAAGAAACGCCAAATTAGTCAATCCAAGCAGGAAGAAGCCCCTCCCCCTGCATGTTTTTAAAGAATAGAGAATAAGGTTTCTTTGAAAGAGAAGAAAAAAAATGCCGATGAGATGTTGATGAAGAACCTTGCCTATCTGGCGATCTCAAAACTAGAGAAAGTATGCATGCTCGCTCCCTCTAGAATCTTGATCCGAGGGCTCAGATCAATGGGATTAATATAATTCCTAGCAACTCCCATCAAGAAATGACATCTAAGGCAAAAGTGCACAAATCTTAGACATCACTAGGTCTATATCAACTCACCACACATCTGTTGAGCAAAACTTTTTGTGGGATGTATACACTTCCGTGGCGGGATATCTCACGCCTTAGAAAATCCGCGAGATTTTTATGTTTTTTTTTTTTTAGGTCCTCACAAGATAGCCAAGCCTAGTAGACACCTACATATTCTATCCATATCGGATTGCGCCGAATGGACCATAGTGAACATGTATCAACAAAAAGTTTTACTACATCGGGATTCATCATTAATATAACCCCTAGCATCTCCCATCAAGAAATGACATCTAAGGCAGGATTTGAACCCCTATTTAAAGTGCAGAAATCTTAGGTATCACTAGGTCTATACCAACTCGCGACACATCCGTTGAGCAAAACTTTTGTGGTACATGCACACTTTGTAAGCAGAGATATCTCTCGCCTTAGGAAGTCACGAGTATTTTCTATTTTTTTGTTTAAGGTCCATATTAGGAAGTCACCAGACAACTAAGCCTAGTAGACACCTGCATATCCTATCCATATCAGGTTGCGTCGAATGGACCATAGTGAACATGTATCAACAGAAAGTTATACTACGTCGGGGTTCATCATTAATATAACCCCTAGCAACTTCCATCAAGAAATGACATCTAAGGCAGGGTTTAAACAATTGACCAAACTGCATAAATCTTAGGCATGACTAAGTCTATACCAATCGCCACACATCCGTTGTGCAAAACTTTTGTGGTACATGCACACTTTGTAGGCAGAGGTATCTTCCACCTTAAAAAGTCACAAGTATTGTGTCACCAGACAGCCAAGCCTAGTAGACACCTACATATCCTGCGCCGAATGGACCATAGTGAACATGTATCAACAAAGTTACAAATCTTAGGCATCACTACCAACTCGCCACACATCCGTTGAGCGGGGTTCATCATTAATATAACCCTTAGCAACTCCCATCAAGAAATGACATCTAAGGCAGGGTTTGAACCCCTGACCAAAGTGCACAAATCTTAGGCATCACTACCAAATTGCCACACATCCATTACATGTACACTTTATAGGCAGAGATATCTCCAGCCTTAGGAAGTCATGAGTGTATTTTTTTTTTTTAAGGTCTATATTAAGAAGCAGCCACATATAGACACCTACATATTCTATCCAGTTATATCGGGTTATAGTGAACATGTATCAACAAAAAGTTCTACTATATCGGGATTCATCATTAATATAACCCCTAGCAACTCTAATCAAAAAATGACATATAAGGCAGAGTTTGAACCCTTGACTAAAGTGCAAAAATCTTAAGCATTACTAGGTCTATACCAACTCACCACACAACCATTGAGCAAGACTTTTGTAGTACATGTACACTTTGTAGGCAGAGATATCTCCCACCTTAGGAAGTCACGAGTAGTTTTTATGTTTTTTTGTTTTAGGTCCATATTAGGAAGTCACCAGATAGCCAAGCCTAGTAGACATCTACATATATCCTATCCATATCAGGTTGCGCCGAATGGACCATAGTGAACATGTATCAACAGAAAGTTCCACTACGTTGGGGTTCATCATCAATGTAACCCCTAGCAACTCCCATCAAGAAATGACATCTACAGTAGGGTCTGAACCGCTGACCAAAGTGCACAAATCTTAGGCATCACTAGGTAGATCTATACCAACTCAGCATATACCCGCTAAGCAAAACTCTTGTGGCACATGTACACTTTGTAGGCAGAGATATTTCCCGCCATAGAAAGTCACGAGTATAAGGAGAAGATATTAAGTAATATTAAGGAAAATGTATATTAAGTAATCGAGAGTAGTTACATGTGATGAGCTTGTCGAGTTGACCCTTCTGGCAACTCGGGATCTTGTCTAATTTAAGGCTAGATCTAAATGGATATAAAAACTTTACTGAAACTATTGTATTGGTAAAGAATTTAATCTTCCATTTTGCAACTAGAAATGATACATTCTTATAACTTTCATTATCCATCAAAGAATATAAAAATCAAATGATGCACTATCCACAATACTCTCAATATATAGGTATAAACAACTACTATGCAAGCTAAACAAAAGCTTTAACTCTGGAATTCAACCACAATTCCCAGCTACATCGCCACCATCAACTTGATCACTGCCTTGCGGATTAACTGCACATGCACTCGATGGGGTTAGTCCTCGTGACTAAGTGGGGAGCCCTGGCTGCCACTGCATGCATGGAAATACTCTGGAATCTTGGATACGAAGACATAAACACACGCAAAACAAAAGATTCTATGTGAGTACAATGCTAGACAATGACAACTTAATCCAAGGAATACCAAACATGAGCATCAGAAGCAAAGAAACATAGTTAAAGTGCCAAAACATCATAACACAACTCCGGGACAATGCGAATTTCAGCCAGCCTAGATGCAGGTCTTATGAGCAAAGAAATGCTCAGCCAGCTCACATTCCGAGCCCCGTTGGCAGACTTGGTGGGGTGAACCTCGTATGCGCATACCCTTCCCAGCCCACGTCTGGCGCTGGAGGACCTCTTACCATGGAGTCACAGAGGTGATGTAGCATCCTTGCCAGGAGAACTACGCCTGGTGTCACATAGCACAAGAATATCATAGAGAAACACAGATGAACATGAGCATCTTGAAGACAACCTAGGTCACCGAACCTAGAAGTCCGACCCTGGAGGATCCAAGGGACATCAAATTATCAAGACATAGGTGATACAATACTAAAGACCAACACATGTGATGTTCATTATATTATGTAATATACATGTGCCTAAAAGATCAATTCTCGATGATGCCGTGACCCTAGTCACAATCTGGCCATGTCGCAGTAACTTGTCTATAAGCAAAAGCTTACCCTTCATAAGGAATACAGAGCACCAACCATTCCCCCCATAAGGATTGCAATTTCATATTAGCTTCCATTAAATCCATTAACCATGATTGCCAAGGTTACTCATACATCCAATACCATATTGGGTTAGCAAACTCAGTGATCCCACATGTCGAGGAAGTCACAAGCCTAGCTTTAATATTGATGTAGATCCAACACCTATGTACTTCATCTGTTATGCCAACATTGCTCCATGCCAGGGAAGTACTCAAAAGTCCCTATAAGCTTCCTATAACTCTCTTGGCCAAACTACTCAATCCCATATCATGCCTCACCTTCAAAAGTTCCATCTCAATAGTTATAATTCAATCATTAACTATGGTTTTAATATATTTCACTATAAACCTACTTTCCATAACAAAGAGATTTAAACATGCAAGTAATGAAAAATCTCAAACCCTAGCACTTCCAACTTAAAAATCAATATAACCTGATGACTGCAACTGCATGTAATCCTTGCCACATTATTTGAATCATAGCTCCATCTTTAAGAGCCAAAACGACACAGATGGAACAATCCTTAAGTTTCATGCTCAACTTACCGATTAGCTACCCAGATGCTCATATTCTCCTTTATTTGTGTCAAGGAGGATCTACTTAAGGTCCATCTCATATAGGTCAATTTGCCATGTTCTCTACCGTTTTAAAATTAGTAATCCTTATATTTCATACTATTCTAGTTGCATTACAATCGTTCAAAGCAATGCATTTCCTTACTATTACAATTCATGTGAGTATTCTGAGCAATCTGTGTAGTCTTCACTGATTTCATCCACCTACAAGACAATTGAGCCCCATCCCAATGGTTTATTCCTTAATTAACTCATTAGGTTAGCAACAAAATACTAAATCAAGAAAATATAGAGACAACTCAACCAAACGAATTATAAACAACAAAAAAAGAAACGTGTTCGGTTAGTTCCAAAACTTGTAGATGTCCAGCAAAGAAGGTTCAAGGCATGCCAATTCTGTAGATTCAAGCTATATCAGCACTTCCCAAGTAATTTTAGACCTTCTTGACTTAGAATTAGCCCTTCCATATATGTTTCCATTGACTGGTTACCTTCCATAGCCTTATGAGTCTCCAACAATTTCATAATTTATCATATGCATATGCAAAAATCATATACAGTCTAATCATGGCAGCCCATAGCACCTCAATTGATCAAAAGCAAAATCCCACCTGGTAATTTCTTCATGAATAGACCTCTAGACCCCTTGCAATTGCTTGCGCTAAGAATCAAACTGCAGAAGAACATACATAGTGCAGTCGATTCTAACCCAACATCACTGTTTCTGTTATAACTTTTGCATACAGATGAATTTTGGGCTGATCAGACCATTTCGAAAAACTTACGCAAGAATCTTTCTAGCAAAAAAAAAAAAAAATCACTAAAAAAAGATCTCGAATCGCCGAGTTATGGTGCTCTAAAATTTGGGCTCCAAAACTGCCCAGAATTGATCCTGCTTTCATGTTCTGCAACAATCCTTTTTCCAGAGAGACAAAATCCTGAACTCATGCTGCATATATGCTATGCATATGTACATAAGTATGTATATTGGTCCATCAAGTGGCCAGGACCGTTACATTACAACACGTTATTCTGACTTTTATCCTATGTAAAATTGAAATATTCCACGTAAAATTGAAAGATATGAGTCATTTTATATTGTATATGCCATTTCATATTACCTTCATTGGAAAATGTAAGGCATATCTTCTTTTCTTATTGTCAATATCATATTTCGTGTAACTTCCCAAGATACAAATAGAAAAGCACAATGCAGTCAAGATACAAATTAAAAAGCACAATTATATTCTTGTATAATATAATGATCGTGGAATCCCCCACCTATTTGGGTCCATTTCACTGATGATGGGAATCTGCCATGCACGCTTGAAGGATGGGAATCTAAGATGCATGCTTAGAAGGGTGGGGGGGATTCCTTACCCTCATCTAGCATCCACCATGTGCATGGTCCAGAGGGAGGGGATCTCTCGACCCCTACAATGATGATAAGTACATTTGGTAATCGGCTTGTCTTTACATGCGAGGTGGATCCCATCGCGTTTGCTAAAAAGAATTTCATAAGCATGTGTATTATTCTATGATAAACTAGTAGTAGATAGATAAATGGATAAACTAGTAGTAGATAGATAAATGGATAGTTGTTTTCCACGCTACATAGCATTCAACTGGACATGGACATGTGACCACACACCACACTATATTGCTCGGTTGGGCCCAACCAACCACTTTACATTGCATCTGTGAGATTTGACGCCCAACAGTTTAGAGTGGGATTCCGGACGGTTGAGTTTGAGACCTGGAGTTGCTAGAACGAGTATCAATAAATATTGGGTATGTGTATTTTCCCCATTATGCTCAACCAAAACCCATGGTTGGTTGGACCATTGAAATGTTGTTATAGCGCTGAGATAAGGTTTAATCAATGGCTAATTCCGACTCTAATGATGTTTCCAGTGCCACTATATGTGCTCAGGGTGGCCTTGTTCCTGCTGGTAGCGATGGCAGCAGAGGGAAGGTTCTGTGGCAAGCCTCTGTTTACGATTTTCATTCCCTTTCAGATTACGCAGTTGCAGAACATGTATACAGAAGACTTGGCTCCCCCAACTGTGATGACCTTGCTGCTGCCGTTGCTGCACTTGAAGGCGCTGAAGCAGGCACGTTCCCTTTCTCCTTTAGTTTGTTCATGTCCAAAATGAAGCAGGTTTCTTTTCTTTTCTTATATTTTGTTCCAGTTCTTTCTTTCTTCATGGTTAACATTCGTCAGCGATCCTGTTGAGTTGATTATCCACTGGAGGCAAAATTGGTGGCCTATTAGATCTCTTATTTTCTAGGAAGTCATGCTAACCTACTACACCTATTTTGGTAGAATTAGAAAGATGCTTGACATGTTTGTGAAGTTGTTTTCACAACAGGAGACCATTTGCAATGATTATGTCATCTTTTGCAGGCATTGCGACTTCTTCTGGTATGGGAGCAATTGTGGCAGCAGTGCTGTCTGTCTGTCAATCAGGGGATATTTTGATAACACCTACAGATCCATATGGTGGAACCGATGACTTCTTTACATCTGATTTAGTCAGATTTGGCATCCAAGTTGTAGCTGTAGACTTGCAGGATCCAAGCAAACTAAGATCAACTCTATCCCATTTACATTCTATCAGCAAAACTGCCACTAGCAAAATTGTAGTTTTTGTGGAGGCTATTTCAAACCCCTGCTCAAGGTTGCAAATATTTCTGCTCTATCTTCAATCTGCAAGGAACATGGTTGTATACTTATAGTGGATAACACATTTGCCACCCCCTTGAGAGGGCAACCACTCAAAAGGGTATGTTTTGGCATTTTAAATTTCAATATGCTGAACACCAGTTTCTTTTTATACTTGTTTGCTATGAGCACTAAAGTCTTAATCAATTAAATGTTTCTTTTCACATCATGTTTGAACTCCTATTCTAGGGGGCAGATATGGTTCTCCATTCAGCCACAAAATTTCTTGGGGGTCATAGTGATGCTATGTCTGGCGTTCTTGTTGGGTCCTCTTATCACATTAACAAGGCATCAGCTATGGTGGCACGATGGGGGCTAATCTGTGCACCATTTGAAGCAATGATGACCCTCCGTGGGATCCGTACACTCCAGGTAAGTTTCTCCATTCATCTAACTAGGATTTGCTGAGTTGTTTCGGTATGTATTGGAGACTTTATAGTTTGTAATTGTTACTGAGTTGCTTTAGAGAGATTTGAATTTACAAGAAACCTGCACGATGGTCAGTTTCTTATGTTATAAATTCCGTTAGAATCCCAAACCAAGTCTTAATGTTGACAATTGCTGATGTCCCTTTGGATGCATGGCCAGTGTATCGTTTCTGGCCTCCATGTTGAACTGTACAATAATTTTCATCGATTCTGCAAAATACCTGTCCCACATCAAACTAAATTTTTGTTTTTTCTCTATCACAACTTTGTCAAAAGAATCTCACTCAGTAAGTCCAATGTGAACTTGTTATCACTTGCAAATCTTTCCTATAAATTTAGCCAGATAAACGTGCTACGTAATGTCTGTTTTTAGATATACCTTTAGCATGTTAAATGGATATATGTTGAGCTCATGCTCTATATCTGAATCGTTCTGCCACATTGAGAAGGCTGAACATAGGATTTTTGTTGGAAACACATGACAAAACTTCAACACTTCTGTCTTGAACTCCGCCACAGTTGGGGGGAAAAGAACAGGGTGTGAGACCTGGGTGTATATCACATGTATATCCTTCCTTTAATCGGACAAAGGGAATCTGCTCTGTGTCTGATGCAACAACATTTAGTCTAAATTCATCTTAAATTTTTACCCTCTGACATAGCAGAGATGGTCACTTTAGAAGCACGTTATGGAGCTGTATTTACAGATTGAGTTTCTAGCAGTCCCTTGTTGTTAATTTCTGTTATGTTTTACTTTTTCAGGTTCGAATGGAGCAATGCTGGGCATCTGCAGAAATTTTATCAAAAAGGCTTAAAGAAAGCCAGATTCCTCTTAGTGTGATGTCAGCTGAAAATTGCTCATTAATATCTTTTGAGCTCCCCAATGGTTTGGATGGAGTGGAGAGAGCTTTGAAAGGTTTTAAGATGATCAAGTTAAGCCCAAGTTTGGGAGGGACAAGTACAGTTGTATCACACTCTGCAACTTCATCCCATAAGCACTTGGCCTTGGAGAAACGATCATCTTTAGGGATCACAGATGGTCTTTTTCGTTTATCTATTGGATTAGAATGTGTGGATGATGTGTGGTCTGATCTTCAACTTGGCCTCACTGCATGTCTAGCTTTATAATTCTAATTGCCCCCTGTTCTATTTGTATTGCATCTTTGTGTGGCTGCCTCTTCTGCAGGGTTTATGTTTCCAGGTTTTCAAGTGACATATCTCTTTGAGCTTGTGCAGTACATATGGGCATCATATCTGATCCATTAAGGGATCCCCTTCTCTTGACACCCAATTTGAAGGGATTAATGAGGAACTAATCATGGGGAAAGAACTAAGGTTGCTCTAGTAGTATTTGCTGTCCTTGAGAAGATATGGTGACTTGTTGAACATGCCTGCTATAGTACTAGGAGCATGAAGAAGATCTAGTGTTATTTTTTTCTGGTACTAAGTTACTATGTTACTCACTTACCCTACTCTTTGGGTGTGGTGCTTTAATTCCTATCTCGCCTGATGAGAGGCTAGTTTTGTACCATGCTTTTTATTATACAAAAAAATATAAACATCTTGCATTCAAAAAAGAAAAAAAAAAAGAAAAAAAAAAAGAAAAATGGATTTTTAGTGATATGTAAAATGCTTATAAATAATTTGATTGGCTAAGATATTTGAGATAGAATTGCTCCATGTTGAGGTTTCCTTGCATAGTTGGGAGTAAGGTTTCTGGGACGTATTGTATGCAGGAAACTAATGTTTGGCATGTTTGAGGAGCTTAATTGCAGATAAAGGTGAAGTTCTTTTTTTGTCTTTTTAAGTTTTATGTTTTTTTTTTTGGGATCGTTTGCATGGTATAGAAAGGTAAAGTATCCATGGTATAGAAAGGGAAAGTATCCGGGGCACAATTGGGCAAATCTCCTCGGTATGGCATGCCGTTTTTGTTGGGAGAGCAACTCGCTGTAGAATTACAGGTTTTAGGGGTAGAAGGCCTTTCTCGACTCGCGAGTCGAGAAAGGCAGTTCAAAGCAAAAAACGCAGGTTTTAGGGGTCAGAAGGCCTTTCTCGACTCGCGAGTCGAGAAAGGCAGCTCAAAGCGAAAAACGCAGGTTTGAGGGCCTTTCTAGACTCGCTAGTCGAGAAAGGCAGCCCAGACTAAAAAAAGGCAATTTCAAGGGCCAGAGATTATTTTTTGGGTCTGAGGCCCTTTCTCAGAGCCTCTCTGAGCCCCTTTCTCGACTCGTGAGTCGAGAAAGGCAGCTCAAAGTGCAAAATGCAGTTCTAAGCCCTTTAAACCATCATATTACTATACGTTTATTCACATGTGATCAAACATACAACAAATGTGGCGAACCTACTTGCCTACAAACATAGTTTCTACCTCCAATATCATAAAGTGCAAATCATTATTAGTTGCACCATATCCTATGTATTTTCTAAGTGCATTTTATACCTATGCATTTTTTTTCTATGTATCATTGAGACCCAAAATAGAATCCTCCACCATCCCCTCCCCTTCCCTTTTTTTTTAGTATATCAATGTTTTCTAATAAACACAATATCTTATCCTATATATTTCCTAATAAATACAATATCTTATGTATTTCCTAAATGCACACCATAACTATGCATTTCCTTTGTATCGTAGATAAAAAAATAGTCAACCCCGTTTAGTATATCAATGTTTTGACTTAAACATTGAAAATGTGCCCTATAATGGCAACATAATGTGCACAATGTGTGAATTGGGGGCGTATAAATAGACGTCAATTTATATATAATATTTTAATCCTTTGTACCCATTAGCCTTAGAAAAAATAACCCATTGCACGCTATATCCGTATTTTTTTTTCTTATGTACACCCTTATTCCATTTTTTCCTCCCACCCATGTTTAAGTTTGAAATTTGAAATTGAAAAGGGGGGGAGATTTGAAAATACATACCTTTGAAAGAAGAGATTTGGTACAGATTCTGAAATTGTGGCTATGGCGAACTCCCAAGATCGTGGCTATGGCATGGAAGCCGAGGCTTTTCAAGAACCATTTCTTTTCACGATCTTGAGGACTAGATCACGAGGATTGTTTTTCAAGAAGCGGGCCCGGATCGGGGATCGGCCCTATCATATCTCGGTTTCAAGCTTTCATGGCTTCCCTATGAGCTTCGGCTTCCTATTAGGTTGGCTTCCTTCCAAGCTTTCATCGGCTTCCTTCCGGCTTTCATCGGCTTCCAAGCTTCCCATCTGGCGTCGGTTCCATTTCTTCATCGGCATAGTATTAGAAGAACTACAACCACAAAGCTTGGAAAGAACCATTTCTTACAAAGCTTGGAAACGCCCTGATCGGTCGGATCGAGCTTGGAAATACCTGCGAGGCTTGAAATGGATAAGAAGAGCTTGTCTTTGCGGAAAAAGTTGCGAAAAGAGGAGAAAGTTATCGGCTATGGCGGACTTTCGGCGAGGTCCGTCATGTGAAGATATGGCGAAGCCACGAGCTTTAAGTTAAGGCCCACTTTCCTTCCGCGGTAAGCCGGCTTTTAAACTTGATTAACTCTTTTAAACTTCACACTTTCGCTTTGAAAATGTAGCGGAGAACCCAGGATCTTCTTTGCGGGTCTTTGCAAAGCGGGAGGAAGCGAAAACATATGGTCGGCGGCGAAGCGGGGATCTTGAATCGGATTAGTGCTTTAGCACAATTCTTGTAACTCAAAAAAATCGGGGCGAACTTTTGATTCAGTTGTTGGCGTGAGAAAAGCGCCCGTGGACTTCAGATATGTCGCGATAGCTATTTTGTGTAGGTATTTTGTGCAGGTATGGTTGAATCGACACAAGCTGGAGACAATAGATCCGGGTGCAGGCTTTATTGCAACGGCCCACGGCTTTATTTTTAGGCCACGGTACGTAGGTAGTTCGGTTCATCGAATTAGATCGAACTACTTTTAGCCACAAATTTATGCAATCTGTGGTAAGCGATTTAAGCAGGAGGTAAGCCCAGGTTCATTATGTGAATCCATTCAAAAAAGAAGAATGGGATTGCCAGAACAGCAAATAGGTGCGCTGCAGGAGAAGAGAGATGCACAAGTGCTTGCACGAGCATGAAAAAATTCCTTCTCGACTAGTGAGTCGAGAAGGCTGAGATTGTAGTATTTAATTTAGTAATATTTTTTTTAATGTAATATTTAATTTTTATTTTAATATGAGATTTAATTTTTTTTTTGGGTTGCCCCTAGGGGGGCAAACCCTTGTTTATGTGGGCTTTTGGCATATCCTAGGTATATGCTAGAATATCCCTAGGATATGCTGGTGACTGCTAAAAACTTATGATTGGCTGTAAATGTTAGGTCACCTCTGTTGTTGGGCAGCCGCTCTCCAAACCGGCTAACCGGAGAGGTCTCTTTTGTTCTTCCGCCATCTCAAGCTGCCATTTCTGTTTAGAACAAAAAGTGCTAGACCGGCAGTGTATGGCGGAGCATGGCGGAGACTTTTTTTTGCCAAATAATGCATGTTGTTCTTCCGCTGAGGCTTTCTTTTGGTCTTGCTTTTGAAGCTCCATTGTCGAGAACACTACGGCATGCGGCGGTAGCCTTATCTTGTGTTTTCTTGCCTATCGTTGTTGTGGTTTGTGAGCTAGAAATGGTTTAGTTTGCTAGGTTTTAACCGGAAATGCCATCTCTGCGCCACGTTTTGGCTTCATATAGTCTGTGTATAATCCCATATCCTGTTCGATTTGCCATAGCCCTTTGGGCGGCCATTTAGCTGCAAAAAAAATCGTCGAGCAAATATTTAGTTCCGGCTTAACCCTCCATTGGCGGGGTTTTGCCAAGGCGAATACCGGAGAATCCCAGCTTCTCTGTCAAATCTTCTTTAAGCTCCAACAAAGCCCGAAAATTTGGCGAATCCGAAGCTTCAATTTTGTGACCTCAACTTATTTTGTAACAATTTGAACAATCGCACTTGCATAATGCATCTTTATCTTCTTCAAGACCAACGGGGGCATGGGTTTTGCGATAGAGTTTGAGATGGCGAGCACTCAATCAAAGTGTCATCACAAATTGTTTGCGGGGAAGAGCAATAGTAGTCTCAGGACGAAATGCCATCTACTCACCCGTTTTGGCTTCATATAGTGCATGTATAATCCCATATCTGTTGATTTGCCATAGCCCTTTGGGCGACCATTTAATTTTAAAAAAAAAGCGTCGAGCAAATATTTAGTTCCGGCTGGCGGGGTTTTAGGCGAATACCAGAGAACTTATTTTGTAACAATCGAAGCACTTGCATAATGCATCTTTATCTTCTTCAAGACCAACGGGGCATGGGTTTGCGGTAGAGTTTGAGATGGCGAGGCGTCAAGATGCAACTAACATGTGTTGCAAATGGCTTTAGTTGGATATTAATGCTTTCAGTGCGCTTCTCCTTTATAATGCGCTTTTAAACATGGCTCAAATGAAATATGTAAGCTTAGGTTTTTGCAAATGATCTTGATAGAAGTGTAACAAATATTTAACTTCTTTTTTGCGGACTATTCTTTGGATGCTATTTTTCGATATTTGTTTCTTGAGTTGTTTTGGATTCTTTGCTAGAGCACATGTAGTTCCTTAAAGGCAGGTATCCATTGCCACCATCAAAACTTGAATATTATGCAATACCATTACATAAATTATTGCATTTTATTCTTTGTTTCAGCTCTCTTTACTTTGCTATGCCCTTGAGTGCGGTTGAGATCGGTGATGAAGGCCAAAGCGATATTTTATGAGTGCCCCAATCCAAAGTGTCATCACAAATTTTCGCTAAATACTTAAGATTCACACATGGTAACTTAAATCATATTTTTGCATTTTTTTGCACTCTTTGTGGGCGCTTTTGCTTACGTTTTTAAATTAACGGCTATTTTGAGAGGTCATTCTTGATTTTCAATTATGTGAGTATTTAATTGCATTTGTTGCTGCACGAATAAATTAAAGAACTTACTGAGATGCAAATCAAAGCGACGAGCCGATAGACAAATTAGAGGATGATCCCTTTGGTGAGGATGTTATTCCGGTGTTTCCACTTGAAGTTGAAATTTACCTACTCTGATGAAAAGTTGTAGCGAAATATGAAAACTTAAAAGCTAAGAAGTTAACATCTTCTCTTTCTGCCAAGCATGGCAGAATCGCTCTAGAGCGTGGCATTCCTGCAATGGTTTCAGTTTTGGGAACAAAGCGGTTGCCTTACCCCAGCCAATCATTTGATATTGTGCATCGTTCACGTTGTCCAGTTGATTGGCATGAAGATGGTAAGGTTCAAGATGTGATTTATGGTCTTGTTTGGTCTTGTTTGTTTGTATGTGAAATGGAAAGAGAGAATTACTTCCTTGTTTCTCTCTTATGGACGTCTTATGTAAAAGGGACATCTTATGGACATCTCCCTAACGTGCACGGAATCTATCGAGAGGTCCATGTAGGTTCTTGTCGATAGTGTAAATCTTGAATTTTGTCATATTGAGATCACGAGGCAGCTCAAGTTCCATTTTAATACATGTTTCATGCAGCCCTAAGCCGGAAAGATGCATGGCGAGAATCATTTTGCAAATGATATGACAGCTCCACAGTAATAGCCAAACCATCCAGTTGAAGTTGGCGTGATGGGATTGGAAAAGGAAGTTCATCTTTTTTAAGACTTAACATTTTGTGCTTTTCAAGGGATGCATTGATGGCATTGAAAAGTGGGTTTTCCATTATATGTATGAAGGAAAGATGAAACCATCCAGGGGTTCTACTAGAGGATTGATTCTTCGAATTGGAGGGCGCATTTTCTTTTTGTTTGAGTTCCATTCCTTGCTTAAAGCACCTCGACATACCCGTTGAGGCGGGCGAATTTTACTTCGTAACCGGTTGCCAAAGAGTTATACTTAGTGGCTTTGTAGAGATTTATAGCCCTCACGACAATTAAACAAAGCACCGAGGTCTTCATAGAGATTCTTACCATGAGAAAATTTTGGTGGGTAAGGGCGGTACATTTTTGGAGTATTATAATTTCTCCTTACTTTCGATTGGAGGTATCACTTATAAATGTTCCATGTAAGTCGGTAGGAAAATCTTTGAGAGGAGGTTATGCATTCCCAAATACACAAAGTCGGCATGGCCAATGTGTGGCTTTCCTTGTCATCTAGGGGGCTTGGGAAAGAAAATCAAAATAAGAAACTTTGATACATAGCCTAGAATTGGGTTCTTTTTCTCTTATTTGTTAACCTAGAATCCAGTTTTCTTTGAGATTCGATGAAGTTGGTTCTTATTTGTTGAAACTTATTCTTTTCGTTCTCACTTATTTCATTTACTTCATGTGGTAGAATATTTGCTATACTTTTATTTTCTACCACCTTATTGTAGTTTATTAGAGTAATTGTAAATTTTTTATAGTTGATATTAGTAATAATCGACCAGACCCTTTTTCTTTTTCCTTTTATGTCTTAAAGTTGAACATTTCTTTTTTACATTATCACGGATGGAATTTTACTGGGAAATTGGCCGAGTCTTCTAGAAGGTACTTTATTTATTGCTCCACCTTGCTTATCGTAAAGATAAAATTTCCCCACAATATGGAATATTCTTACAAATATAACTAACTCAATGTCTTTGGACATTGGTTGCTTTCGGCAAGTCAGGGCACCATCATCTGGAAAAGCGAGAAAATGGTTTATACCCGGCTTGAAAAATCAAAATGGTAGGTCACGGATATTTTACGTGATGGCAGGATGATATGGACCGATTCATGGAACATAAGTTTACGAAATTGTATTTTTCCATTTCAAAGATAACCAACAATTTGGAAAAATATCTTCATGGCCGACCACGACTAACAACGTTCCAGCCTTTTGAAGAAGGTATGAATGACAAGTTGCTTTTCTTTAAGCGGTTGTCTTTGATTCTTTGTTACAAAATCTGCTCCAAAGTTGATGCATGAACATTTTATCTTGTAACATAGGGGGAAAGAGGAGATGGAAATCCTTTTAAATGCTCATAAAAGGCGGCTTAAATAATTGTGCAATGTCACACGAATGGAGATGTTAAAAAAGCAGTTACGAAACACGAATTAGATCGATCTTATGGGCTTGCCACGGTTTCTACCGGGTTTAAACATTAAGAATGCTAATGTCACGATACATATCGCTCTATAAAGCGATTTATTAGGTTAGGTCTCTATGGCTTTCTTTGGTTTAACCAGGCCTAATAAGGATGGTAACCCGGACCACAATCAACATGTTTTCCATTTTTATGTGCAACTATTCTTTTGTTTTATGATGTCGGATAAATATATTCTTCATGATGCGAGGAGTTCTTTGCCAAGTCATTTCATGATGATACCGTGTAATGCGGGTGAGCGGTGAATGATTCTTGAAATTACCTTAGCGTCCATCAAAAACAAATTGAATATTATGGACATGAATGCATTATATAGGGGCTTTCTTTGTTGCTTTTGGAAAAACACATGCGGCTTCATTGATTATCATTTTAGATATTGTAATACTTGCGGATGGTTTGGCATTGTAGAGACATCATGTTCTAGGGATGTAGCCCAACAAGTGCACAAACTATTTGTGCTATCCTCAAAAGTTTTGGTAGTCACGTTAATGTTCCTAAATTTTTAATAGTTAGATATGCATTTTGCATTATGTAGTGTGTAATGATGATGAACTGTCGGGATAGAGTATGTTTTTTGATATTTTACGCAATTCTAGTAATGCACATAGTGTGTGTTCCTTATTTTTTAGTCTTTGTATAATTTTACTAGCTACTCTTCTAACAGAATTGAGTTTGGGAGAATTGAATTAAATTCGGTTTTCAATCACGGTTACAAAATATGGAATTAACTTTGGTGGTGGGTAAACTTTTTATGAGCACTTTTTATCTTTTACTTGCTATTTGATGTGTATTTATTCGTATTAGGTGGTGGTAAGACAATTACCAACACTCATTTTTTCGAGGAGGAAAAATATCACACCTTCGAACAGTTATGATGGAACTATGTAGAAAACTAACTTTAATAAGGTTTGCTTTCTTGCTCCAAGAAAACAAATAGAAAAGGGATGCTACAAATTTATAACTTGGCGGCCTTTTTGTGTCCATCATGCCACCATATTGAAAATCGATTTTTGACACTTTGGTTTATGCGTTTCTTTCCCTTAGGGACGTGTAGTGTCTATGGGTCTTTAGTCTATCAACATTTAGCAAAAGCGATAATTATTGAAAGGAACATTTGCATCGTATATCATATGTATTAGCGGTTGTTCCTTGGTTAGACTAGACTTATAAGACCACAACGACAAACTAATGGTTACAAGTATCAGCCTGGCAAAGAAGTGCACATATGTCTAAGGTGATTGCATAAGTGTTCAATGGTTGCTCCTCTTTGGTTGGAGAGGAACTTGAGCATGTCATTGCAAATAATGGTGGGCGAGGAGGTTGATGGTGAGGAGTGAATAAAGATGTTGTGTAATACAAAACCTATAGTAAAAGCAAGGGAAATCGAGAGTCTTGTATGGAGGCTCATAACCATGATTCATATTGAGTTGAGAAGTCTCGAACAAGATCGAGAGGAACTTCGGCTTCAAGGGCGGATGATGTAGCGGACTAAAGGTTGTTATTTCTTTTAGTGCATATTTGTTCTCGATCGGTGAACTTCTAATAATGCATTTTTTTGCATAACATGGCCTTCTTATATATGAATTCACGACACTACTTTGCCGACTTGTGTTGTATCAAGTTATTGCATGAATGTTGTCACTTACCAAGGATAGGGAAACAATGAGGGCTAACGTTGAGCGCTATTCTGAAATTAATAAGCATGGGGGCCATCTCCGGGTGTCTAGGCAATCGCGCCGGACAACAAATCTTACACCCACGTTCATTCCAAATAGTTCTCAGGCATGTTATGATTTTGTTGTATTCCATGTTTTCTTTGAATAACTTGAGCAGATCTTTGGGAGGATGCTTTCGGGCCCATATATGGCTAGTTGAATCATCAAAAGGAACATTGTAAATTAAACAAAAAAAAACAAAAAAAAGGGCTCATGGGCACCTACATTGCAGTTTAAAGCATTGTTGTAGGAAAACCGTCTAGCAACTACATGCTTGGCAACGAAGATTTGCAACACCACAGTTTTCTTTCAAGAAAAACTTGTAAATACTTCCTCCACACAATAACCAACCCCTGACAACACTGCTATTATAATTACTAGTAACAATATATTTTTACACTGAAACCCCAGAGTCCATGTGTCCAGTTGGATCCTAGTCCAACAGAAGCTCAACATCTAAGGAGGAGTTAGTAATACAAATGGCTACCATCACCTTCGCAAAATGTCAATGTCTTAAAATAGAAACTTTGATTGATTGTAAAAACATGACTTTCAAGTATGATTTAAGCCACTTCACCCTCCGGCCATGGAGGGCAACCCTCCGTGCGCAGCACCTTGTTAATTTATAATATTTAGTTTTTAGCACGTTTGCACAAACACAAGTGGACACTTTGAAGCAATTTCAGAGTGTCCACGTTGCTGGCAGGTGGGATTTTTGTGCAGGTGGCTGATGTTTATGTCGTTGGATTTCATCTACGATCAAGAAAATTCAAGGAAATTCCAGCGTGTTCATGGCATTTGGGAAGTTATGCCCGCACCACTTTGCCAAATCGATTTGATTTTTAGAAACCATTTGGTTTGTTCTTGCGGCACTCTGGCGGCAAGTAAATTCTTGTATTTTAAAGCTATTTGGAAGTTTGCAAGTCTGTCGGCAGTTAAATTTTTGTATTTCAAAGCTATTTCAAAGATGCAATGGAAGTAATGTTTTTGTGTACGACTATGTCGTGGCAACCGGATTCTGCTTTCTTGGATCGTTCCATGCTGGATGCATGTAAAATACAGATGGATTCGTGTTTGGTGGAGCTCCGAAATCTTGCCCTGTTTTTGGGCAAATGTTGCATTTCTTTACTAGTGTTTAAACCACAGTAGAGTTCCATCCGATGACATCAATTTGATCTTCTGGAGATATGGAGCAAAAGCCAGAGGAGCAAAAACCAAGTCTGGAGATATGGAGCAAAAGCCAGAGGAGCAAAAACCAAGAGACCCTGTTGTTGCAGTGCAGGTAAAAATGATGTTATGTTTCGTGGCTCTTCTGCCGTATAACACACACAAAACAACATCCTCAGACACACGAAGCACATGATTGTTCCTTCTCTACCGAACCTACTGTGAGTATTTTCCTCTTCCCTTGAGCATTTTCCTTAATTCGAATTGGTCCATTCTTCTGCAGTGTGGCCTTATGGTTGTGGGATTTCAAGGAACTTATGTCAAGAGGAAGAAGGAAATTAGTACCAGAGCAACAAACACATAATGGCATCACTGATTTTTGAGATTGACATGGCAAGAGGAGTGTGGAACATTCTGCCTACCTTGGCAGGCATTCCATGATGACATATACAGGTACAATGCATCCTTTGGCATTCTATGACAAGAGCTTTAAGGAACTCTTAACATGTTACAAATTTTAATTTCAGAAAAGTCACAGCGGTCCAGCAGCGATGGAATTAGCAACTGGCAATAAGAATATCCAGATGGGTTTTGCAAGCATTGTGCGATCAGGCGATCAAGATGAACCAGCTACTTGGGAAGTCGTTGTCCGTGTGGAAGTTCCCAGGATCTGGGCACAATGATTCAGGTTTGTTTTAGGAGCGTCGACAATGATTCATGTTACGTTAGAAATGTCTGAATTGTCATCAAGTCAATAATACATCTGCTTTTCTTCTGTGCGTTTGCAGTGTGATAATCGCGATTGTGGTGTTTGGCAACACCTGGTTGTGTTATAATTCCAGAGAACACTTCTGAAGGAGCTGAGCGGACATTCCTTCCCAGTTCTATTGTGAAACTTGTCCGAATAGATCGTGGTGACCCGTAAGCATATGAAGTTCTAGCATGTTAGAAATGACTTTGATAATTTATAAGTGTGACTTAAATCTCCGCCATGCAGGTTCTGTGTTACCATTAAGCAGACAATGACTTGACTTCGACTCAGTTGTGCTGGACCCAAAGCTGAGGGGTAATAAGTTTTGGGCCATCTCATATAGCTAGTTTTGTGATTCACTTCTTCATCTCTCATGTTAGATTACTTTTTAATTCCCAGCCAAGGTCCTCTACAAGCGGTTGAAGACCTTTACATTATCAAGGGCAGACCGTGATCTACTACATCGTCCAGGCCATGATTTGCAGGTGTTCATTCAAAGACTGCATGCTATGAGTCTCCAACTTAGTTAGTTGCAAGTCATTGGGACCTTTTAGCTCTGTTCATTCTAGTAATAAATCAAGTTCTTACTTTACAGGTTTGGTGTGTCCTCCTTAGTGATAAAGTATCTTTTTAGGATGCATTGGCCAGCATATGCAGATCTCCATTATCAATGGTATTTAATTTTTTACTTGCCTTGTTTTTCTCTAGAAGTTTCTTTGGTACTGTGTACTGGCATATAATTGTTTCCCTTCATATCCACAATAGTCTAAACTTTTCCCACAGCTGGCAATGTGGAGCCTAAGGCATCAGGCTTAGCTCTGTTATCAGTATTCTTTCATGTCTCTTAAAAACACAGGTGCATTGTTCATGCTTGCCAACTAAGAAAATTGATGCAGTAACATTTTACTTAATTAAAGCGATGGAATTAGCAACTGGCAATAAGAATACCCAGATGGGTTTTGCAAGCATTATGCGATCAGGCGATCAAGATGAACCAGCTACTTGGGAAGTGCGTTGTCCGTGTGGAAGTTCCCAGGATCTGGGCACAATGATTCAGGTTTGTTTTAGGAGCGTCGACAATGATTCATGTTAGTTAGAAATGTCTGAATTGTCATCAAGTCAATAATACATCTGCTTTTCTTCTGTCGTTTGCAGTGTGATAATGCGATTGTGGTGTTTGGCAACACCTGAATTGTGTTATAATTCCAGAGAACACTTCTGAAGGAGCTGGCGGACATTCCTTCCCAGTTCTATTGTGAAACTTGTCGAATAGACCGTGGTGACCCGTAAGCATATGAAGTTCTAGCATGTTAGAAATGACTTTGATAATTTATAAGTTGTGACTTAAATCTCCATTCATGCAGGTTCTGTGTTACCATTAAGCGAACAATGACTTGATTTCGACTCAGTTGTGCTGGACCCAAAGCTGAGGGGTAATAAGTTTTGGGCCATCTCATATAGCTAGTTTTGTGATTCACTTCTTCATCTCTCATGTTCGATTACTTTTTAATTCCCAGCCAAGGTCCTCTACAAGCGGTTGAAAGACCTTTACATTATCAAGGGCAGACCGTGATCTACTACATCGTCCAGGCCATGATTTGCAGGTGTTCATTCAAAGACTGCATGCTATGAGTCTCCAACTTAGTTAGTTGCAAGTCATTGGGACCTTTTCGCTCTGTTCATTCTAGTAATAAATCAAGTTCTTACTTTACAGGTTTGGTGTGTCCTCCTTAGTGATAAAGTATCTTTTCGGATGCATTGGCCAGCATATGCAGATCTCCGTGTCAATGGTATTTAATTTTTACTTGCCTTGTTTTTCTCTAGAAGTTTCTTTGGTACTGTGTACTGGCATATAATTGTTTCCCTTCATATCCACAATAGTCTAAAATTTTCCCACCGCTGGCAATGTGGAGCCTAAGGCATCCAGGCTTAGCTCTGTTATCAGTATTCTTTCATGTCTCTTAAAAACACAGGTGCATTGTTCATGCTTGCCAACTAAGCAAATTGATGCAGTAACATTTTACTTAATTATTTGTTGCAGGGGTGCAAGTGCGGGTGACTAATAGACCTGGAACACAGTTACTTGGTATCAATGGACGAGATGATGGGCCTGGGGTGACGGCTATGATGTTGCACTTAAATGGATTAATAGGGCACACTGGGACGATTCTCTTGGCTTCTATAAGTCCTACTTTTCAGCTTCCTCTTCCGCTGCCATGCTGTCTGAATTGGCTTGTAGAAAGGTGGTCACCATTGTTGGTGGATCTATACCTGAGCGATTCAATGGCAAACTATATAATACTTGCTGTGTTTTTGGAAAAGATGGCATTCTCAATGCCAAACATAAGATGGAAAAGATGGCATTCTCAATGCCAAACATAAGAAGGTAAACCTGCTTTTAAATTTATGCTTTTGTCTTAAGAATGTTATTGCTATTCTCAGTGTGTTAAGTAATTTGATGATGTCGTTTTAAGCACCAAGGTGCTGAGCTTAACCCTGTTATACGCCAGAATGCAATGAAGCAAAATGCCAAGTAGACCAGCATCATATGCAACTGCACTTAAGAGTATGCCCCATGCTGTTCAACTTCCTTTTGTTCAGCAGTGACCATGAGCAACCTATCCAGCAGACAACTGCAGCAAAAAGATGCCTATTTCTTCCAGAAGATTTTTCACCTATATGGACATTAATATAGTCTAAAGGATGGAATGTGGAGAAGATGATGTATTAGTGATTTTGCTAGATATTGCTAATCCTTAAATCCTTGGGCAGTCGCGTCCAGTGATAGTTTGTCCAACGATTAGTTCAAGCTTCTGACACTATCTTTCTAAAGTTTATTTGGCCAGCCATCCAATATTGCCCATTGTGTACAAGGCAGGAATAACAGGGGATAGAACCGGCATCATCTGTTACTCTCCTACTCCTACTGTTATAAGGTTGGGTGGACGCCATCCTGAATGAGATATTATATCCTTGGTGAAATAAGAGGGAGCTCCCCATTACTTTACTGCAATGTTCTTTCACACTCATCTATTCTTTTCACATTCTTGCTTCAAGAAAATTTTGTTAACAATCAATAGATAATTTTGTTAATGATGTGGAAATATTCTACAGTAAAAAATAATGCTTTGATTAATTTGAATACCACAATATCTAGTTTGAAATTATTTATTTTAGCTAAGCCATGATGAGGGCAATTGACTAGGTCCATCTTTATCAACGGGGTTCTAGAATACTTCTAAGTCCAAAATTGTGTACGTTCTTTCTTTAGGGAAGTTAAAGGTCATTTTTCTCCCTTCAACAACAGGGAAGGCAACACGAATATGCCCATGTTGCAGGAGATGATGGTAGAAGCATATCAGTGGTTACCATTAGGTGATTCACAATGTTGTGATAAAATCCAACAAATGTCTCTTTTTTGGGCTCTTACTCATTTGCACAAGGTGGCATTGTTCTTTTTTGCGAACTGATTTTATCATTCTTGTAGTCATCACTGATAGTCTAACTGAAGGGTTATAAGTGGACTGGATCTTGCAACATTCGATTCGATGGTGTCGCCATGCTCCTTTCTACTTATGTTTCTGTATATTTGCTATTTTTCCTTTCTAATCTATGTTCTTCTTGCCATGAGGTTGTGGCTACAAGGATATGTCGGAGTTGGGTGTGCACAGGAAACCCAAACGGCCTGCCTTCCCTTGTGTTGTCTGATTTTGTTGTCTAATTTGAGGCGCAGGGAAGAGTTGCAGAAGGTGTTTAAGTAGAGCATAAAATACACAATAATCCAAGAATTGTTGATGATTTCTGACATCCAAGTTCACACAAAATTAGCAAATAATCATGTCCCTAGCTATTTTTGCCAATGTGACTCAAACTTTAATTAATGTTCACACAAAGTTAGCAAATAATCATGTCATGAGTATGAGAACATATACCTTGCTCTGATGTCAAGTATAATTGCCTACAAATTATGCTTAAAGTCTTCATATGATACAGAGACAAAAGAACATTATCAAAATATGTAATTTCTGTAAAATGTGATCAAACGTGGTTTTGACTAGTTTATTTATTTATTGAAGGGAAGATCCTCCCCCCCTCCAAAATCTCCTTGCCCCTATCCTCTCCCCATCTTCTCCTTCCTCCCTCCCTCCCTCCCTCCCTCCCCCCTTTGCCCCTTTGCCCCTTTCCTAAAATCCCTTCTTTTGCCCCTTTGCCCCTTTGCCCCTTTCCCTCTTGTGGCGTGGCGTTAAAATCTCTTCTTCTTCTTCTTCTTCTTCCTCCTCCTCCTCCTCCTCCTCCTCCTCCTCCTCCTCCTCCTCCTCCTCCTCCTCCTCCTCCTCCTCCTCCTCCTCCTCCTCCTCCTCCTCCTCCTCCTCCTCCTCCTCCTCCTCCTCCTTCTTCTTTTGCCACGATTACATAACAGATTATTGTAGAAACATTAATCTTTACTCCTTCTAGGCAAAGATAACACCACTCATATCCACCCTGGCGTAACCCAGGCCACACATGTAAAGTTAAAGAGAGCAGGCAGTTTGAGTCTTAAAAGAACCAGATCTATCTATTCACATATATTGTGTAAAGTTTATCCAAGCACAAGTATTTAAAATATTTGCATATTTCAATAACAAAACATGGTAACTAATACTTAGTGAATCCAATAATTTGATTTCAAGCAATATGTTTTACATTATTGGAGAGTCTTAAATTCATACCGTACAATCCAAATATGTCAATATAATTCTACAATATTTAACTATCACAGAATTTAGAGTGTAAAATAACATTCTTGGTAATCATGAACTGTGCACTAATCCTTAAGCCTGCGTAATGTTTATTGGACAGATCATACCATAAGCTGCATTGTTTCTTTGAACCATAACAGTCCAAGAAAACAGCTCCAACATCTAGTTTGTAAATCCGAAAGCACTTAAACCAACATCAAGGAGACGTAGTTTCGGTTACCTGCACCCAATCAAGACATAAGTTAGCAAAAGGTAACTATGCAAGGGGCGTCAGGTAAGCAATGAAACTACGTGGCTCTTCGCCCTTCACCTCTAGGCTTAAATGCCTTATATTCTGTCAAGATGGTTAAATCTGAATCTTTTTAAACATGTATCAGCTGTATATCCGCAATTGGATTCTCCAGAATATCATATATCAGACTTAATATGAGTCTTTATAGTTGTATCTCTACTCAAAGATCATAACTCCATGAAATATACAGCTAAAATAGCAACAATGCTTTAACTATGTTCTTATAGCTAGAACTTATGCGTTGCCATTATCTTATCTCATTTAAAGTATAAGAGTCATCTATATAACTATTGTATTCTTACCTAGAAATATTCAGTCTTCTATATTACCTATTAAGCATTCTCTTAGAGTCAAACCGTACAAATAAGAATTTAATCCTGTTATTATCCTATCTAAGCCTATGCTACATTGCCTATATCAGAAATAAGATCATTTTGTCAGTCTTATAGGCACAACTTTTACATAAACCAGCAAGCATGAACTCATCGCCAAAGGGGCCACATTGTAGATTTTATGCTCATATTATATTTCTTATCAACATAATATTTCTTATCATCATAGTATTTCCTCATATTATTCATCTATCTAATTTTAGTGACAGCTATCATAAGCATCGCCCTACGGCCTTCTCTATTAAAGATCTGTTCCAAAAACGGTTCCTCTTATGCTAAAATTACGTTGTCCTATAGTACAAAGCAGCCAAATATATTATTTTATCTATTTTAGAGCTTTCAATTAAAAAATCATGCAACGGCAGAGGTAATGCATACCACAATGACATGTACAAAGGCAGATTCAACCATTTATCTAATATTGAAGCACTATAAACCTGTATTTGAGCGCTCCCTCCACCACTTTGTCTATTTTGCTCCTTAGCATTATTGAACTTGATTCCAGCATTTGATTTGCCAAACTTCCTCGGTGGATAGCTCCCAGTGTTTGGCATCTTCTTGTTTTTCCCAGGGATTCTCTCGTACACCCCTTTTGGCATCTTGAGCCCAGTGTGTATTACCAGCAGATAGCAGATGAGCGGCTTCACTCAAGGTCTGTAGATAAATCGTATCCAAATTTCCAGAAACAAAATGTGTTTGTGGCCATCCCGCCCAGGCTATAAAGCATCGGTCAAAAGAAGTTGCTGCCATTAGTCTCTCCATGTTTAATGCAAACTGCCAGGATCCATCTTTCAATCTTCCGTAGGGCATACCCTAATTAAAAATCCTTCTCGATCTTCCCATTGTATTGAATATCCTTCATAAGAATATCCCATTATATTTAAAAACATTTTTAATACATATTATCCCTCCAATTTCACATTAATAATTGACACAAGAATTTATAGCAATAAATATCTTACCAACCTCTATGGTCTCAATATTATGCTGATCAAGTAAATGTATAGACATGAAAAATTGGCATGTTCTGTAAATATCACGTATTTTCCCAAGTCTCATCTTTTTTGTCCTTCTCCTGCACATTTTGAAGTCATTACATATTATTCCTTCTTCTTCTTCTTCTTCTTCTTCTTCTTCTTCGCCCACATCCCTCCCTCGGGTTGTAGGGCTCTTCTCTTCATAGGATGCATTACTGTATGCATAATAGGATGCAGGACCCTTCCTATGAAAAGAAGGGTCCTACAATCCTACACGCATAAACTAATTATTTATAGATAACTTAAAACCAGCTTAGCATCATACACCAAACCTGGAAATTCTTCGGAACTAATCATTCGCGTCACATTCTCAATTAGATCCTCCTTTTGAAACCCATTATTCGTGAATTCATCAATCAATCCATTGATATCCTTAGCAGCCTCGAACGGACTCGAATGTGCATATAAATAAGGTAAGAGCTGTGATATGATCACCTTGCTTGCATTTAGGTACGGACGACAGCTGGATGCATGAATGAACTTTACAATTCTAAATGGAAGTTTTGTTCTTTTATCATACACCTCTCCGAAAAACAACCATTGCTTGGTCTAGAACTTCAAAGGTAACATTGAGGAAGTTACCTCTATAGCCAGCACCCCTTGATCCATCGTTATTATATCTATATATCGTTTCATCCTTAATTTGGAGCACATCCAAATTGTATATATTCCAACTATCTTGGCAGCTTTTCTCTTTTTGGAAGAATTCATTTAAGCAACCACCATTTGGAATGAATAAGTCATCCATGTAACGTCTGGCATCTTTGAACCTAATAATATCATGAAATCTGCCCTGATGTGCTAGTTTTTCTATAAACATGTATTCAAAGAACGACAGATATAGGTTACACCATTCGGGAGAGCAAGCAAAACCCATAGGAATACCACTTCGTTGTCTCCACACGTTGGCCCCTTGAATAAGAAAGCAATTCCTTAACAGCCAAGTATTTAACTGATAGAACTGTAAATAATCCATACATTGCCAAGAGCTACCTTCCAGATTATTATTACTCCACTTGGATATAATGTCATCCTCAATCACTTTGTACCATAGCTTAAATTTAGCACCATTTCCACTCATATAGGTTATTGCCAGCTCTATAATCTGCCCAATCACTTTACAAATTCCATTATCTCCCTCAACTGGTATGTTCTCATAGCATTTAGAAATATCAGCATGTAATTATTACCATATAATTATTACCATGTACACCCATCACTTCCTTAAATCATAAGTCAAGGGAGTATTTAATGCCATTATCTTTTTGCACAAGGAAGCATTTAATGCCATCACCTTCTTGCACCAAAGTTGCAACGTCTCACCTTTTCTATGCTAAAAAATAGCTCCACACAATTGAACATATTGCTTTTTTATTACATCATATTTTCGTTCTTATATATCAAGAGTTATATTAACCATTTGAGCTTATTATCTATACAAAATTCAAATGTAAGAACTTACTATGTAAGAAGATGTCAAGTACCTTTGTTGCATCTTTGGACATATATTTCGCCAGTCTCCAGTTAGATCTTTCAGTAATTTGAAGATCCAAAGAGCATATTCTCTTCTTCTTCTTCTTCTTCTTCTTCTTCTTCTTCTTCTTCTTCTTCTTCTTCTTCTTCTTCTTCTTCTTCTTCTTCTTCTTCTTCTTCTTCTTCTTCTTCTTCTTCTTCTTCTTCTTCTTCTTCTTCTTCTTCTTCTTCTTCTTCTTCTTCTTCTTGAATATGTTCTTACTACGACTGATCTAGATAAAGTTTTAAAAAACATTTAAATGCCTTGTTCATAGTAAAGCCCATGTACCAAAATATCTACCACAGGGTTTATTCCGGGCCACATCAGTACTCATACTACCATTCTTTTGAGTTCTTGTTCACTTTGGATTTTTACTTAATACAAGATAACTTCGGACTTAGAGATTCAACTTTATTGTCTATTTGAAACCTTAGTTTTGTTTCTTAACCTTATACAATCTTAATCTTATCCTTTAAATCTTAAAACTTTAATCAGAAACTTTATGAACTATGTTCCTCAATATTTGAAAACCGAAAATCAGCTTTTTAAATCATAATCTTTCCATTACTTGAATCATAATTAACCGTTTGTTGCTACATTTTCATACTCTTAATGGTCCCATAGTCCTGGACCTTTAGTCTTTTCATACCGCTATCTTAATACTTGGTATAAACAAGAAAAGCGGAATAAAAATTGGATCCAAAATAATCTGCCTGCAAAGATCATGTTCATTGCTTTAAAACAGGTTGGATCTCACCCATAGTTTGTACTCGGCTATGGTTGTCTTTCCCCTTTCAAACGCCATAATCATGGCATTGCACAATCTTGAAAATAGAACCCGGAGAGGGAGTTAGGTGGTTACCCACCCAAACATTGCATAAGTTAGCAAATAGTATGGTAACTACACAAGGGCAACGGGTAAGCTATACAACTCCACGGCTCATCGCCTTCACCTACTATTTTCAGAAAAATAGATGCAAAATAGAGTTGGTCTACCATTATGTGTAGAAGGAGCCATTAGAACCGGTTATGCTTACTAAGCTATCCGCCCAAGCAAAGTTAACCCTAGCATCATATATTAATTTTAGGACATATAAATACACATTTATGTTCCCGCAAAGATGCTTAAGAATCAACTTGTTCTTGTATGCACGCCTTTGTCTCGGATCTAAGAAGTAAGAATCAAAAATATGTTATAGCTTTTAAACCGAAAATCCAACAAAGAGGGTTAGAATGCATGCGCAAAAGTTCTTTTCGAAGAAAAGGAAGCCTTTGGGCCATCATTAACTATGTTCCAGAATCAGAGTATACCATCTACTCACTGTTACAATGATTAAAGCTGTCTACATCAAGAAACAACCAGCAAAATCATATTTCAAGCCTTTTAGATTTTTAGACTTGAACCCCAGTTACGATTTCTCATTTTAAGAGTATAGGACCAGAGTAATAGAAAGCATGAAGTCTGCAAAGAGAATACTAGATTTTTCTTGAATTTGATCATTACCACTTAGAGAAAAGTTTAACCTTTTACAGAAGATTATAACTAAGAATGAACATTTTGATCTTGTAGCTTGTACGCTACTGCAAAGCAAATAAACAGACCTGATTTGTAGCGCCTCTTTTTTGCATGCTGGAAGCAGTCCCGCCAGGATTTGGCCTTTTGTTGAAACTGCTCTTGTCATATCTTTTTTGTGGCAAACCGCCATCACCATTTGTCCCCTTGTTTTTCTTGCCGGGACCCCTTTGATAAACTCCTTTCGGCATGACTATGAACTGCCGTAGCCACACTAACAACTGCAATAGTATTCCGTAACCACAGCGGAGCAACCACACAAAATTAAGAAGAATACTGTAAGCCATTTTGGGTGGAGCTTAATACATGCGCGGGAACCATGTGCACCCTGTTATTAATGTTGCCTGCACCATTAAGCCAAACGGCTACCAACTTCTACCTTGGGAAGAAAGCCCAAGAAATTCTCTGACCAAATCCGGGACCAAATCCAAGGTCCTACTTGAGTCAGACATATCCCATGGTCTTACAAACCCTAAAGTGTCATTCAGTATAATTCGATATCCAGTGAGGTGTAAGAGTACACGTTTTAATATTTTGTTTAAATATTAAATCCCAAATTTATATGATTTCTGGTCCATACCAATACCATCATAAGCACATTATTTTGCTATTAATATTCAAAAAGCTTAGAAAGCCAATTCTCAAACTACAACCCTTGAAACAATATATACCAAATATGTATACGTTTGGGAATCATGTCAAAACCCTAAATAGAAGCCTGGTCCTAAGCACTACAAGGAATGAGTGGTACCAACAGAACCAACCACCCCTTTCACTGCCATAAGAAGAAATTCTTTTCTTCTTCTTCTTCTTCTTCTTCTTCTTCTTCTTCTTCTTCTTCTTCTTCTTCTTCTTCTTCTTCTTCTTCTTCTTCTTCTTCTTCTTCTCCCACAACCCTCCCTCGGGATGTAGGCCCCTTCAATTACAGGAGGTAGGACCCCCTATAAGGAAGGGTCCTACACACCTACTCAAGAAAAGAGAAATAACCCTCCAGCCACTTCAATATTTCACCGTCTTGAAAAGCCACACCTGGAAAGGTATTTCTTAGTAACAGAAGTTTAATGTTTACAATAAGATCCTTTTCCTTGAATCCATTGTCTTTAAATTCACATACTAGGTTTTTAATGTCCATAATAGTCCTCACTTGGACTTGTGTTGACATACTACGGTGGTAGAATCTGCGAGATTATTACTTTGCTAGCATTCAAGTAAAAGATTCGGCAACTTGAAGCATGAATGAATTTCATAACTTGAAAAGGCAATTTATCTCTCTTGTCATACTTATAAGTAGTGTACTGACACAGTGGGAGGATTGATCACCTCTATGGTGACACTCAAAGAAGTTGCCCTTAACACCAATTAACCCCTATTGCTTTCCATTGGTTGATACTCGGTCTCATCTTTTATCTGTAAAAAGTTGTAGATTGTAAATATTATCACACTCACCTCTGATTTCTTCCCTTCTTGAAAGAAGTTAGATAGATCACCTCCGTTGGGGATACATACATCATCAATGTACCTTCTGGCATCCTTAAACTTCACAATATCCTGAAGTCTACCTTTGTTAGCCATTTTTTCAATATGCCTTAACTCAAAATATGACAGGTACAGATTGCACCACTCCGGGGAACAAGCAAATCCCATGGGTATGCCACAGATCTGCTTCCAAACACCTTTACCTTGTATGACATAGCAGTTATTTAGGAGCCACATATTGAGTTGACAGAAACCTTCTTTGTCAAGATAGCACCATGAATCCCCTTTCGTTTTTACAGGTCCCATGTGTAAACAACATCATCCTCTAGAATTACAGAACAAAGTTTTACCTCATTACCATGTCCAGTCATGTAATCTATGGCAAGTCCAATGATCTCTTTTATTACATTACAGATCCCATCCGGCCCTTGCAGCGGGATGTTTTCATAGCACTTTGAGATGTCAGCATTAAATATGTTGTGCACCTTGTTAGGTAGATTCAAAGATGACTTCATATCTTTGAGTCAACAATCCAAAGAAAGCATTGACCTTACACCGGGCAGTATATTAACTTTTTCGACTTCATTTTATAGGCCTTTGGCAATACTTGATCGACCCTCTTAGCCCTCTTGTAATTATTTTTGGCCGGTAGGGTGAAGATGGTTCGATTGGCATTGGTGATCCAACGGTAGTCACTTTTATGGGCTTTGTACAACCCTAATAGATAAGGTAATCTATCTTTGTATGGGCAATCCAAAATTGAATATTAGCTTAAGGCTGCTATCAATCTCTGCGCAAGACTTTTGTTACATCTGGGCATATTCCATAAAATCCTTTCCATGTAGTCTAGCTCGGGCCTTATCTCTAATGTGCCACGGGCATATGAAACATGGCACGTTAGCAGCCTTATCCACACTGGAAATATATACATTCTGTTAAGCCCGGTTCAAAGCAATTTTTACTTTTGTATCTGCGTGGCGTATGCGAGACATGGGGAGAGTCCTTTATCTTCACCCGGCTTTAGCCCTTATGCAATTGAGTAGTCCCTTCTTAATGCTTATAACTTCGTAAGGATGTATATTAATCCCAAACCTTTCCAGACCTTCAAATAGTTCATTGATTCCCATCTCAACATTGGCCATGAACTCCTTTAAGTTTAAAGGTTTATCAGGGATATAATTCAGACCCTTTCTGAACATATTTCTTAGTTCTTTTGATTTCACAATTGCTAGGTCAAGGGTTCTGATATGTCCTATTTTTTTGTCAATAAACCTTTCCAGGCCAGGCAAGTCACATATGCACTTAGGTATTTCCTCATCTGCAAATATCCGGAACGGTTTATAAACCAGGTCTAAAAGTTGGTCATCATATGTCCAGCCAATACAGATTTTCTTCATGATGTGTAGACCAAAATCCCCTAATCTTAAACTCAGGTATTCTTTTATGATTCCCCTTAAGTTGATTTCATCAATCACCTTGGAAGAGAATCGAAAGTGAATTCTAACCTTTTTTATATTTGTGCGATTGGCTTTGGCCAGTATTTGTCTACCACTTGGACCAGTGACAATGCAACGTTCAGCAACGTCTTCATCATCCTAGAATTAAGCCATTTCTTAAGTCAGTAAGGCTTTTATTTGAAACATCTTAAAGCTATAAAGAATGATACAGCTCATTAGAGAAATTATGCCCAACCAGGGAGAAGACAAACAATTTTTTCCAATGTCCAGTATTGGATAAACCAAAATTTCATTATGATAGGCAAAGCCATGAATACAAGGATCCGATACTATTTTTCCAAAAATCACCATGCATCACTGTGGTGCAGATATCCTATATATTTTACTACAGCCAAAAAGGCATACTGTGTATGCTTATATGTAATCCGTTCATATCAAAAACCATTATGGTAGTATGTAAAGTGCAAGGCCAGAAAGTTCCAGGCAAATATCCTGCATAAAAATATGCACACTGAATTAGTACTGTGGACTAATTCAGTCAGAGCTTGTGACATGCTCTAAATACCTTATATCAGTACATTAGTTTAGCCTGTTTCAGCTCATTGATATCATTGTGTCCAGGTCTTGGCCCTTTGGATACCGAAGCTTCATCATTAGTAGAACTAACAAAAGCAACTGAATCACTGGCTAAGCTCTCAATCACTTGGCAGCTAGAGTTGGTTCCATTGCCATCACTATTATAGTTGGGCCCCCCCGTCACCCTTGGGGGCATAAACTCATCATGCTTGCTGCAGGTAGCTTGTGTAAACATTGAGGAAGTGTTGTCTTCTTTATTCAAGCCATGCTTGGTGAGTAAGAAGTTTCTGTCTTTAATCATCATCTCCTGCAGGGCGTTGACTAATTTACTATTGCCAAAAGTAGCACGAACATCATCACAATCCGGGTCATTGGCAAGCTTGTTGGTGACACGCACCATCATGTCTCTAACACCGTAAGTACACCAAGTGTGCCATAACCGGTTTTTCAGATTACGTTGTATAAAACTTCGGAAAAGCTCCAATTACGCGGTTGGAGTAAACCTTGGGTGACAGATTCCAAATGGTTGCATGCAAACCAGATGGCTTGGTCAAACCACGTTATCGAATCTTTGCACGAGGGCGTCAGGTAATTACATTTGAAATATGGTGAAAGATCTCCGGATTAAATGGGTAATTGTTCTCTCTTTTATGATGGGATAAGCCATATGAGCTTTCACAAACAATGTTATGCGAGAGATTGCTCGGCATTGTTTGTCAAACAAGGCGATTCAAATGGAAACTCCACCTCCTCCTTATCAATCAACTTGGTCATATTGTTAGCATTGTTTCAATGTCAAACAAGTGATTATTATTCACCCCCAATCATAATCCGGGCCCGGGCGGTGATAGGCGCAAAGTGTCTTTGAAATTTTGACTACGCCACAGCCCATGATCGAATTCCTCCCCTAACCATTCAATGGCCATCTCGGATATGATTGGGAACCTTAGGCAATTGTGTAAGGTCAGCCTCATCATTATATCACTGCTGTTGCTATGCTTATCAGTCTCTTCATTCTTCATAATGTCAAGGTCAACTTTAGGAATGAATTTTACAAACCCTGTGGAAGGTGTGTCTTGTTCCAAATCATACACAGGTTCAACAAAAGTTCTGTCCTTGGTTTTATTGACCCTTTCCAAATATGTTATCCCTGCTTTGCATTCTATTGCCAGTAGGTCATCCAGGTCTGTTCGATCAGCCAGGATATTGGGGATATCTTGGAATATCTGCTGTAAAACAGGCTCGCAATCCTTGACTACCATCCCCATCCCGTCAAGTTTAAGGAAGAGTTCCAGCCATGCACTGAACCCCAGATGTATCACTGGGGAATAGGCATCAGGAGGTAAGTTCCTGCTCAATCTCAAAATTACCTCATGTATACGGGGGTTTGCTATCGGACACAATAGGTACTTGTCTTTGCCCTATTAGGAGCTCTCCCGGTTAATACGGTAGCCAATGTCATTAAGTGTCCGATCCATACCGCCCTTGAACTGTAACGTTCGAGAACTTATTTGTTAGCTCAAAGGCCAAACAATGACAGACCAACCAACATGCTTAGATAATGGATAAGGTTCTTTTCATTTAATTCTCTTAACTAAATGAATAAATACATAAATAACTAAATATACCCAAATGGAGAAAGGTTTCAAAATGATGTGTTTGTTGGATATCTCCAACAAATAGATGTCATTGTTTCTTCTTCGAATATGTTCTTACTACGACTACAGTCTAGATAAAGTTTTAAAAAAACATTTAAATGCCTTGTTCATAGTAAGCCCATGTACCAAAATATCTACCACAGGGTTTATTCCAGGCCACATCGGTACTCATACTACCATTCTTTTGAGTTCTTGTTCACTGGATTTTTACTTAATACAAGATAACTTCAGACTTAGAGATTCAACTTTATTGTCTATTTGAAACCTTAGTTTTGTTTCTTAACCTTATACAATCTTAATCTTATCCTTTAAATCTTAAAACTTTAACTGTAAACTTTATGAACTATGTTCCTCAATATTTGAAAACCAGAAATCAGCTTTTTAAATCATAATCTTTCCATTACTTGAATCATAATTAACCGTTTGTTGCTACATTTTCATACTCTTAATGGTCCCATAGTCCGGACCTTTAGTCTTTTCATACTGCTATCTTAATACTGGTATAAACAGTAAAACAGAATAAAAATTGGATCCAAAATAATACTGTCTGCAGCATCATGTTCATTGCTTTAAAACAGGTTGGATCTCACCCATAGTTTGTACTCAGCTATGGTTGTCTTTCCCCTTTCAAACGCCATAATCATGGCATTGCACAATTACTGAAAATAGAACCAGAGAGGGAGTCGTGGTTACCTGCACCCAAACATTGCATAAGTTAGCAAATAGTATGGTAACTACACAAGGGGCAACAGGTAAGCTATACAACTCCCTGGCTCATCGCCCTTCACCTACTATTTTCAGAAAATAGATGCAAAATAGAGCTGGTCTACCATTATGTGTAGAAGGAGCCAGTTAGAACCAGGTTATGCTTACTAAGCTATCCGTCCAAGCAAAGTTAACCTAGCATCATATATTAATTTCAGACATATAAATACACATTTATGTTCCTGCAGCATGCTTAAGAATCAACTTGTTCTTGTATGCACAGCCCTTGTCTCAGATCTAAGAAGTAAGAATCCGAAATATGTTATAGCTTTTAAACTGAAAATCCAACAAAGAGGGTTAGAATGCATGTGCAGCAAGTTCTTTTCAGCAAAAGGAAGCCTTTGGGCCATCATTAACTATGTTCCAGAATCAGAGTATACCATCTACTCACTGTTACAATGATTAAAGCTGTCTACATCAAGAAACAACCAGCAAAATCATATTTCAAGCCTTTTAGATTTTTAGACTTGAACCCCAGTTACGATTTCTCATTTTAAGAGTATAGGACCAGAGTAATAGAAAGCATGAAGTCTGCAAAGAGAATACTAGATTTTTCTTGAATTTGATCATTACCACTTAGAGAAAAGTTTAACCTTTTACAGAAGATTATAACTAAGAATGAACATTTTGATCTTGTAGCTTGTACGCTACTGCAAAGCAAATAAACAGACCTGATTTGTAGCGCCTCTTTTTTTTTTCTTTGGAAGCGATCCTTGAGGATTTGGCCTTTGTTGAAACCGCTCTTGTCATATCTTTTTTGTGGCAAACCGCCATCACCATTTGTCCCTTTGTTTTTCTTGCCGGACCCTTTGATAAACTCCTTTAGGCATGACTATGAACTGCCGTGAGCCACACTAACAAGCTGCAATAGTATTCCAGAAACCCAACCGAACAACCACACAAAATTAAGAAGAATACTGTAAGCCATTTTGGGTGGAGCTTAATACATGCGCGGGAACCATGTGCACCCTGTTATTAATGTTGCCTGCACCATTAAGCCAAACGGCTACCAACTTCTACCTTGGGAAGAAAGCCAAAGAAATTCTCTCGACCAAACCGGACCAAATCCAAGGTCCTACTTGAGTCAGACATATCCCATGGTCTTACAAACCCTAAAGTGTCATTCAGTATAATTCGATATCCAGTGAGGTGTAAGAGTACACGTTTTAATATTTTGTTTAAATATTAAATCCCAAATTTATATGATTTAAAGGTCCATACCAATACCATCATAAGCACATTATTTTGCTATTAATATTCAAAAAGCTTAGAAAGCCAATTCTCAAACTACAACCCTTGAAACAATATATACCAAATATGTATACGTTTGGGAATCATGTCAAAACCCTAAATAGAAGCCTGGTCCTAAGCACTACAAGGAATGAGTGGTACCAACAGAACCAACCACCCCTTTCACTGCCATAAGAAGAAATTATTCTTCTTCTTCTTCTTCTTCTTCTTCTTCTTCTTCTTCTTCTTCTTCTTCTTCTTCTTCTTCTTCTTCTTCTTCTTCTTCTTCTTCTTCTTCTTCTTCTTCTTCTTCTTCTTCTTCTTCTTCTTCTTCTTCTTCTATATGTTCTTTCCCAGATTACGTCAAAACATATTATTTAAACATGTTATGATTACATTCAAGGAAAAAACGACCCAATATATCCACCCTGGGTTTTAACCAGGCCACAACATAGGCACCCGATACGTTCAACCAGTTATTCTAATCCGTTATTGAAGTGAACATATACTATTATCATTCACAATTTTCTTTTGATGAACAACAAAATATTGCCATGTATTTCTGATAATTTTAGAACACAACACATATCATTTCTACAAAATATTGCCATGTATTTCTGATAATTTTAGAACACAACACATACCATTTCTGTTTCAGGTTCTATATTGTAAATGTTTAATGAACCACATAATTTTCTAAGATGAATCTCAATTTGAAAAGATCTCACCAGTAGAGACCAATATCATAGTCTTGTTCAGCTACAATAGCAGTCACATCGTCTCGAAATGCACCCCTATACATTATTCTAGAAACCTTCACCAAGCATTTAATGTGGTATCAATTAGTGTGTACGTAATTGCATATTTTATCTTTTTCCATATTACTATGGTTCTCCCATCATTCCATAGTCATTGTCAACATTAAAGTAGTATGCCATTTTATATTCCTCAAATAAATGTCCCATTCAAACATTAATATATTCCCATGTCCAAGTTTTCCACTATGAGAACAAATAGACAAGTTGCACATACGTGTATACCAAGAGGAATTCTCCAAGTTTGCATTTTATGCCAAAGCTCTTCTTCTTTTTCATAACACAAATTGCCTTAAGTCAACTTGCATCTTAGGCATATGCACCTTAGGCATACTAGTTAAGAATTTCCCAAATAATTTGCCAGAGCAATCCCCTTAGAGGAATATTCTCTTCTTCTTCTTCTTCTTCTTCTTCTTCTTCTTCTTCTTCTTCTTCTTCTTCTTATTCAGATTTACATCCAGATTTACACTATTTAATGTACAAAAACAAAAAAAACAGCTCCATTCAGGATGTAAATGATTCCCAAATATCCACCCTGGGTTTTTACGCCAGGCCACATCAGGCACTCTCCAAACCATAGTCATATACTTATCTAAATTTGAAAAACATATTTCGCATATTTATAAAATTGATTAATATATCCGTACAAAGTACAAAGTATGACGTATGAAGTGTAACATGTAACTTGTAATATGTAAATTCTAAAATATACAGTAGGAAGTGTAAAGCATAAAATATAAAGTCTAGAGTTTTCAATTACATTCCTGTATTTTCATGGTTCCATCCAGTATTCCATCCTCTTCCTCTTCTACGTTAACGACATCCCCGAAGCAAAATAGAGACAATTGGAGGAGAGAACCCGTACTGCAGACCAATCAATACACAATTAAGCGTGAAAATCGGTAAATGTGCAAGGGCCAAAAGGTACATTGGGTCTCTCAGTTTATCACTGATCACCAATTGTATCCTTTTGCCCTGGGGTGACGTTAGCAAGAAAGGAAAATGGAATGATGATTTTGAGTCTTTCATAAGCATTATAATCAAGATTTACAACTGTTTTAGTCACCCACAGTTGATCCTTAAAATCTTAAGAGCTTAACATCTACCATATCTTTTATATACATGTGTAACATTCCAGCCTTTAAGAACTCAATAACTTCTTATTTATCTCTTAGGAACATCAAAATTTTGTTCTTATAATAGTTAAAGCATAAAGCATATGCATAGGCATCACACTCTTAAAGAATTCAGCACAATAGCTATAGTAAAGACCATCCCAAAGTAATCATGTGGATCACATTCTTACAAAGAAGAACGTGGAGCCCGATTCTACATGTGGACATAATATGATGGCTCAGTTTTAGTTCTATTCCATCTTTAAACAATAAGGAAGCTCCAGCCCATTCTTTTTATGTTGCTATCACATTATACTAATTTAGTGCAGTAAATCACCACTTCCACAAAGAGCTTGTCATTATTTTAAAGCTCAAAAAAGTTCTTTATGGCAGAATCTTCAACTTAGAACGTATGAGCCTAGAAGTAGACAACGCTGCATATGCCAGAACATATCTTATTCATGCAATCCATTCTAATATGCAATCTAATTTCCTGTGATATCCGTAGTTTTTCAAAAATAGAAAAAGAAATTAGATCTTGCTCTATTTTCATAAGCAATAGATCAAACCCGTTTGAGAATGCCTGAGTATTTTAGCTCCAGCTTTCATGCCAATTCATGTCCTTTTTCTTCCATACTCTCTTAGGCACCATAGAAGATCCGCCGTAATCCTTAGTATGGCAAAGAACTGGTCCTCAGATTTTACTATGGCTGATTAGCCATCTCAAAACTTGCTAAGCGCACCATGGCATCACAAATTGAAATCAGATATGCTTTGGTGAATGGATCCAGCATTAACCTATGTCACCAAGTAAATGGGTCTGCACCACCGCAAAACGAAATTAGCGTGAGCCATATTAGGTAAAGGACACTCCATACAATAGTATTTCAAGGCTAAATCATCCTATAAAGCCAGTATTTCCAAAGAAATGACACTGCATCATATTTTACTTACTGTAATGATAGATATAGAAATATCAAATAACAAACGCTTATCTTTGTGCAAGAAACTACTACCAGTATGGCATCGGTCTCATTTTCGATCCCCTCAGAATAAGTAAAATATATGGGCGGTTGTTTAGGCGCCAAACCTCCGCTAAGCAAAGTGCCAAACATTAATAGTCATAAAAGAATATGGACTTTACCTTATTTTAGTCTAGAATATATTTCGTATGCTTAGTTTTCTTATGTTTACAACCATCAAGGTTGTAAACAATTAGTCCAAGGCATATTAGATGCCATCGGCTTCTTATCGGCTCCTTATCGTTGCCGCCTCCATGATATCAGAAGGTTTTTCCAAAAGCCATGGTCCCACAAACAATATCAAGTGTAAATATCTATTTTCTTATAACTCATTGATGCAATAAATTAACAACGTTTTATAAGCTTTTTCACAAGGCAACAATTTATGTGCTTGGTTACTTCCAAGCCCACATATCTTACTATGGTCAAAACATGTATCCAATCACTTTTTGTATCATCCATACAATCAAATTCCTTCCAATCTTCCCAATATTATCAAGTGCCTTTATAGCACCTTAGGCATATTATTATGAAAAATTTCTACGTGTTTTGCCAATAAAAATCCCTTAGAAGCTCTGGCAAAGTAACGTATGCCAACATTGGCCAAACTCTTGATTTAAACCCATAGTATCCATGTTTGGGCCTTTAAAATCAAATTACAACATGATACAACTAGGGATAGTCGTCCAACTTACATTGTTTGCATTCTTGCATGCTTCTTCCATATGTCAAAGATGCCATCTGTCCCTTATAGAGTATATCTTTCAACAACTTGAAGAATCATAGAGAATGTTCTCTTCTTCTTCTTCTTCTTCTTCTTCTTCTTCTTCTTCTTCTTCTTCTTCTTCTTCTTCTTCTTCTTCTTCTTCTTCTTCTTCTTCTCCCACATCCCTCCCTCAGGATGTAGGACACCTCTTTTTATAAGGAAAGTAGGACCCCATAAAAAGAGGGGTCCTACTTCCTTACACCAGAAGAAAGTAAATTAGTTTGATTATAAGTATAGAGTATTGGGTACAGTGGACCCAATCTCTAAGCCTTGCTCACAAAGGGCCAAGGCCAGTCTATAAATTTGCAACGTACATGAGGCACATTGGGCCATAAGTACCATGCACAGTAGTATTTAATCAAGGCGCAGTGGGCCAAGATAAGTTTTCCACTTGAATAGCAATTATTGAATAAGGCACAATGTGCCAATATCCAATTCTTAACCTGTAAATGTTAAACAGAGAAGCTAAAAAGCTCAAAGAACTACCATACCTCTTTTACCTATTCATAGTCACTTTTATTGGACAACATCTTCTAGAGTATCTTCCAGAGTCACTTTTATTGGACAACATCTTATGGAGTATCTTCCACCTCCATATAAGTATGATACTCCAACCTGATATTTAAGCACTGAAATAATTACACAAACCATTAGTCACCAAATAGTGGACTAACAGATAAATTCATTCATGGTTTGCAGAAGAGATGTGTTTGCTGAATATCTCCAAAGAAGTGGAAGTCACGATTTCTTCTTATTCGATTTACATCCGTGATTTACACTATTTAATGTACAAAAACAAAAAAAACAGCTCCATTCAGGATGTAAATGATTCCCAAATATCCACCCTGGGTTTTTACGCCAGGCCACATCAGGCACTCTCCAAACCATAGTCATATACTTTTCTAAATTTGAAAAACATATTTCGTGATATTTATAAAATTGATTAATATATCCGCATACAAAGTACAAAGTATGACGATGAAGTGTAACATGTAACTTGTAATATGTAAATTCTAAAATATACAAGAGGGAAGTGTAAAGCATAAAATATAAAGTCTAGAGTTTTCAATTACATTCCCCAGTATTTCATGGTTCCATCCGAAAGTATTCCATCCTCTTCCTCTTCTCGTTAACGACATCCCGGAAGCAAAATAGAGACAATTGGATGAGAGAACCCGTACTGCAGACCAATCAATACACAATTAGCGTGAAAACGGTAAATGTGCAAGGGCCAAAAGGTACATTGGGTCTCTCAGTTTATCACTGATCACCAATTGTATCCTTTTGCCCTGGGGTGACGTTAGCAAGAAAGGAAAATGGAATGATGATTTTGAGTCTTTCATAAGCATTATAATCAAGATTTACAAACCGCTTTTTAGTCACCCACAGTTGATCCTTAAAATCTTAAGAGCTTAACATCTACCATATCTTTTATATACATGTGTAACATTCCAGCCTTTAAGAACTCAATAACTTCTTATTTATCTCTTAGGAACATCAAAATTTTGTTCTTATAATAGTTAAAGCATAAAGCATATGCATAGGCATCACACTCTTAAAGAATTCAGCACAATAGCTATAGTAAAGACCATCCCAAAGTAATCATGTGGATCACATTCTTACAGCAAGAAGAACGGGAGCCCGATTCTACATGTGGACATAATATGATGGCTCAGTTTTAGTTCTATTCCATCTTTAAACAATAAGGAAGCTCCAGCCCATTCTTTTATGTTGCTATCACATTATACTAATTTAGTGCAGTAAATCACCACTTCCACAAAGAGCTTGTCATTATTTTAAAGCTCAAAAGTTCTTTATGGCAGGAATCTTCAACTTAGAACGTATGAGCCTAGAAGTAGACAACGCTGCATATGCCAGAATATATCTTATTCATGCAATCCATTCTAATATGCAATCTAATTTCCCTGTGATATCCAGAGTTTTTTCAAAAATAGAAAAAAGAATTTAGATCTTGCTCTATTTTCATAAGCAATAGATCAAACCTGTTTGAGAATGCCGGAGTATTTTAGCTCCAGTTTTCATGCCAATTCATGTCCTTTTTCTTCCATACTCTCTTAGGCACCATAGAAGATCTGCCAGAATCCTTAGTATGGCAAAGAACTGGTCCTGTACTCTTACTATGGCTGATTAGCCATCTCAAAAACTTGCTAAGCCAGACCATGGCATCACAAATTCGAAACTGTATATGCTGGTGAATGGATCTGTACTAACCTATGTCACCAAGTAAATGGGTCTGTACCAGCCTGGCAAAACGAAATTAGCAGAGCCATATTAGGTAAAGGACACTCCATACAATAGTATTTCAAGGCTAAATCATCCTATAAAGCCGTATTTCCAGTAAACAGACCTGGCATCATATTTTACGGCTGTAACAGATAGATATAGAAATATCAAATAACAAACGCTTATCTTTGTGCAAGAAACTACCAGTGTATGGCATCGGTCTGCATTTTCGATCCCTGTAACAAGCAGGTCATATGGGCGGTTGTTTAGGCGCCAAACCTCCGCTAAGCAAAGTGCCAAACATTAATAGTCATAAAAGAATATGGACTTTACCTTATTTTAGTCTAGAATATATTTCGTATGCTTAGTTTTCTTATGTTTACAACCATCAAGGTTGTAAACAATTAGTCCAAGGCATATTAGATGCCATCGGCTTCTTATCGGCTCCTTATCGTTGCCGCCTCCATGATATCAGAAGGTTTTTCCAAAAGCCATGGTCCCACAAACAATATCAAGTGTAAATATCTATTTTCTTATAACTCATTGATGCAATAAATTAACAACGTTTTATAAGCTTTTTCACAAGGCAACAATTTATGTGCTTGGTTACTTCCAAGCCCACATATCTTACTATAGTCAAAACATGTATCCAATCACTTTTTGTATCATCCATACAATCAAATTCCTTCCAATCTTCCCAATATTATCAAGTGCCTTTATAGCACCTTAGGCATATTATTATGAAAAATTTCTACGTGTTTTGCCAATAAAAATCCCTTAGAAGCTCTGGCAAAGTAACGTATGCCAACATTGGCCAAACTCTTGATTTAAACCCATAGTATCCATGTTTGGGCCTTTAAAATCAAATTACAACATGATACAACTAGGGATAGTCGTCCAACTTACATTGTTTGCATTCTTGCATGCTTCTTCCATATGTCAAAGATGCCATCTGTCCCTTATAGAGTATATCTTTCAACAACTTGAAGAATCATAGAGAATGTTCTTCTTCTTCTTCTTCTTCTTCTTCTTCTTCTTCTTCTTCTTCTTCTTCTTCTTCTTCTTCTTCTTCTTCTTCTTCTTCTTCTTCTTCTTCTTCTTCTTCTTCTTCTTCTTCTTCTTCTTCTTCTTCTTCTTCTTCTTCTTCTTCTTCTAAACCCCTCCCCTTCATTATTGCCTCGTTGCCCCTTTCCCTAAATCCCTCTCCTCTCTCTTGTGCCTGTCTCCCCTCCTCCCCTCCCCTCCCTGCCTCCCTCCTTCTCCCCTGCTCCTTTGCCTCCCTCCCTCCGTTCCATCTCCCCTTCCTTCCTACCATTCTTTCTCCATCGTCTCCCCTTCTTTTCTCGAATTGTTCCTTGTAAATGTTATTGTTGTCTCATTAAGAAAAAATTCTATTCAAGCATTCAATTCAAAAAAAAAAAAAAAGAGTATGAGTCCCATTTTCAGTCCGAGTCCCAAAATTCAAGATTTGTCCCACTTTAATTAAATACGACTTGTAAGAGCAGACATGCAGGGGCAATGATTCTTTGCAAGGCATTGAGGGGGAGTAGGATGCACTGTTTCAAAGGCATCGTTGGTTATTGTCTCAAAGACATGGGAAAGTTGCAGTTCAAAGTGCGTTTACACAATGTATCAGATGAACAGGTTAGAGTTGGAAAGGAGTTATATGCGCTGTATGGCACAGCGGATGTCATGCATCTTATTATACTTGACAATCGAAACATAATAGTGAGGGCTTTCCATTATCTCCTTTACCATGCTAGTAGATTCCAAAACTGCTTCCTTCATTCACATAGTGAAATACATGTTGCAGACATCAAAGTTCGTATTGGCGAGCTCTTGGGTGCTGCCAAACAATTCGACCTATATTTCTCTAGAGCGGGTGCAAGCTGCATGGCTTAAGATGCTTGCACCTGAGTGTCGTAGTTACAAGGACATCTGAATGGAACTGTTTGACAGCTAGCTTGGAGTAGTGCCCATTAAATGGATTGGCAAAAGAAGAAAGCGTTTTTGGGATAGTGTTGACGCGAATAGGAAAAAGAGCGTAGAACGTGGCAGTAGTGCCGATGAATTTGTATATGCGGATAGTAGGGTGCGCCCTCCCCTCCAGAAATTCCGCATTTAGATGCTCCATATATTTCACACAATATCCATGACTATGAATTTGATATTATTTGATGCGGTAGCTTATGTGTGATTATGTTTTATAGACTGTTTGCGTTTGTGCAGGTAAAAATAATGTGAGAATCATGCAAGATGCAGAACGGGAAGTTGTCATCGTTAGCAATACTTTGGAGGATTTAGAATTCGAGGCCCGCTCTGTTGTTAAATTTGGGTGAAAAAGGGGAAGGCAAACTTATTGACAAGTGTGACGGATGCCAAAGATTTTGTCAGGGATGTTTGTTTAGCCGTTCAAGAGCTTCGTTTGACACTTTCAAAAATATTGGTTCATACTGAGGCCTGCATCTTGAAGTGCAATTTTCTCCCACATGGAGGGTTTTTTCGTCCCAGTGGTAGAGACACATTGTATAGGGCTATTGTATAGGGCTTTTGTGGTTTTCTTTTCTGTTTGGATACTATTTGATATATTGATATATTGTACGGTAACCGTCTCATAGGTCAGTTGGCCTCCGTGGACGTTAAAATATACTTCCTTCCTTCCTTCCTATGTCTTTGAGAAAATAACCGATGATGCTTTCGAAACAGTACAACCTGGTCCTCATCAATGCCTTGCAAATAATCATTGCCCCTGCAGGTCTACTCTGCTTCCAACCCAGAAAATTCTTAATTCTTACATTGACACTCTTGGGCATTTTTGCACCTAACCACATCACTGCTTACACATGTAGGTGATCAAGAGAGGAGCCTCTCTCCAATGCTATAATGCCAGCCTGATAATTCTATTCTAAAAATTGTATCATGTTATCATACAAAGACACTGGCACGTCGGAACCTCCAAACACTATCGTGACAGATATATCTAGCACTCCAAGCATGTCCACAACCTCCTCGCCAGCCTCAATGTTCCCCAATCATACTACGAATTTATTAGGCCTTCCTTGTCCACACTTTCCCCCTCTACTCTTAGTTACATATGGATTGCCTTGCCCTCCATCTTCTTGCAAAGGATCATGCTGCAACAAGTCATCAATGGAATTACAGAATTTAACCTGCCTACCCCTCCCACGAGCCTAAGAATTCCCTCTTTCTAGTGCTTCGTGAAATTTATACAAATGTTATGATAAAAGCAAAGGGCATCAGTTTCTGTGAGGGTTTCTCGAAGGAGGCAGAAGGAGCAATTTCTAGGCAGTTTTGCTGATCTAACTTTGGAGCATGATATTTCGGCGATTTTCAAATCTGCTTTTAGGATTGGGTCTGGTCAGATCAAAATTTATATGTATAGCAAAGTTATGAAAGAAATAGAGATGATGGGCCAGAATTGACTCCATTATGTATCTTCTTCTAAAATTGATTCTTGGAGCTAAAAGCTGTTCATTTGAGGCAAGCATCTGCAAGAGGTCCATACTTGAAGGAATTCTGAGGTCGGTGGTTTTCCAGCTTATACTAAAGAATGCTTATCTTATTCTTGTTGTGAAGGAAAGAATCAAATTTAATGATTTTAATGAGTATCAAAGGAATTTGAGTGATCTTGAAATAAATATGGTTGACTGACTTTTTTTTCTCACTATGGAAGATAAGAGCTAAGCTAAGATTATTGTGGGACAAGCACTAAGGGCTGGTAGAGGTGGTTATATACCATCCCAGATGATCACCATTTGCTGTGACAAAAATAAATATGAACAAAAAGGATAACTAAATAGCTAACCATGTAGAGGCTTCAAAGGTAGCAGTAAAACTTCTATGAATATCATTGGAACCTTAGAAAAATATAGCTTATGGAGGCTATATGGAGGTTCTAGAAAGGACACAAAAGACATCACCAGCTCTAAGAGACAAGATGCCAATTTAGAAGATATACAAAGATGTATATGTTCCCGCGACTTGAAGTTAAGATGCTAAAGTGAACTATAATATGGAATTGCATTGCTAAGAAAGAAATGTCGAGCTAAGGTGAGATACGTTAATCTCCTAGTTTGACAGTAAGAGCATGGATGCCAAAGATGGCCTAGAGAAGCTTATGGAGGCTTCTGGAATATGGCAATGGCATGGAGTTGTTGTTGGCCTACCGAGTAAGAAAGACAAGCTAAGATATTTAATTGCATATGAGTATTCTTTAATTTATTTAATTTTTTATTTTAATTTCATAAATTTTGCTATTGCAAACAATGATATAAGAAATGGTATTAATAGTGCATACAGTGGCATCTACACACTCTAGAATAAGGTAGTTCATTGCCTTGCTTAACCTTTAATTACAAAGCAATATGAAACTGCTTATTCTTGTGATAGGAAATTGCTAGTTCTAAGATATATGCAAGTAACATGGTCTTTCTAAATCATCGTATGGGCTTAACAACCATCAAAGATGAAATTGTTCCTGTTGATTTTAATTACTGCTCCAATTTATCAGTTTACCAGGCCTCTTATTTATATATGGCCTATACCACTATTGTTGGGTAACAATTGCATACACCACTATTTTTAATCGCCAATTTAAGTGGTTTGCATCGACACTATATAGTATGATATAGATGTTACTTGGCATTTGCTAAATAAATTGCAAGACAATGGTCATAAAAATCTTGGGACTTCATTTACCTAAATATTTTCTTACAGTAAATCTACCTCTGCAAATGTACCTTCTAAAACCTAGCTTTGCTAGAAAACAACGGATTAAGACTTCTGGCAGCTCTTTTTGGAGTACAATACCCAAAATAGCAAGTGTAACTTAAATATTGTGAAAAGCAAGCTGTCATATATGACAAGGAATATAGATCTTCTTTGAAGGTTGCTCTGGACATAGCTCTGAACATAGGTTTATTACATGATCTGTAGGCAGTCATGCGTGATGCAAAAGGCTAAGCATGCATGCAAATTCGTCATGTAGCATATGTTAAAAATGCATGGGTTTGGCCATTGTGCATGTAATATAGAGAATGATTGAAAAAGGAAAATTGTCTTAAGGATGTATGAAAAAGGCAGCATCCTAGACATGCATGCAAGTGCGTTACATTGCATATATTAAGAGGGTCCGTTTTAACAGATAAGGGATTGAAGTATAAGTCTATTTGAAGCTTAAGCAAATGAATGTGAACTGAAAAGATGACGTGCATAAATTTAAATATATCTTTGTGTCGCAGATCAACTGTACAGGTTGTATCAAGTGTTATCTGCTGAGTAGTGCATTGCACGAAAGCATGGCATCCTATTCAAACATGGCGCATGATTGTTACATTGCTTTGTTGAATTATAGGCATGTTTACTATTTATCTCCTTGAAGAGGAGAAGACATATGGTTGCAAGCAAACTCGGCAAGCGCGTATAATGGAACAATTACTGTGGTTCAGAGCAGTGAAGGATGTAAAAAATTAATATAGCTTTACTTTGCATTGTGATGCGAAAATAAAACCGGAATGCCATGTACTTGACCATGCATGATTAAAAGGAAATTTATATGTTAGAATGTGAAGCATTGGGCAGAACTCTTGATTTGGATTGCATTAGTTCAATATGTTTTTGTATCATTCACTTGATTGGCTTCGTAAAAATAAACCTTTGACTATTGTCCTTGGCATCATAGTAACTACATGACTATTGTTCATGGAAGGATAAATAGGATATTGAGATTGGCTTTGGCAAATTTTCAGTTGATATAAAGGCTCATGAGGCTAAAGGATAATAAGTACCAGATTCTTACCTAAGTTTGAATCTAGAGTGATAATACAGTTCTTGGGATTGACCGAGGTTGTAGGCTTGACTGAGTTTCTTTTTTTTTTTAATTGAAGGAAAATCGATTTATTAGTAAGAAAGACAAGCTAAGATATTTAATGCATATGAGTATTTTTTCTTTCTTTCTTCTTTTTTGTATTGAAAGACGTCAACATCATCACATCATGAGTACACTAGATACATCACGTGCCACATATCACATGGAAGCCAATCCACTACCTAACTACCATATCTTATGCTAGGAGTTGCTTGGACGTGATTATCTAGTACATATGGCAGATTTAAGATCTCTACCACTAGACCAGTTGGTCATACTTGAACCTAAGACTTTGGGTGTGCTAGTTTAAGGTCCTACCACTGGACCATGCCTTGAAGGACATATAAGTATTCTATAAAATATTCACTCCTTACGGAGGGAGTGACAATGGGGGAGCATGCTATGGAAGCCTGCTGTATTTGCTATGCAATTCTTGTACAATATATTGAATATATAAAGTGTATAAATATCATGAAAATAGGATATTATAGCATCCTAAAATATGCTTTTTCTATAGGGGAAATTCTAAACTTCAATGCGCTCTCGTATAATTATAGAGATATGCTAAATGTCACTGTTGCAATATGTAGCAAAATAACAGGGGGTTCCAGCTGGATGTGATATGGATATAATTCTTGAAACTATAGACCATATCCCTAAAATAATTCAATGGGTTATTATAAAAAAAACATTGATTTAAGATAAAAAAAATAATCACGTTAGCTCACTGGTTAGTCTTATTAGGACATTGTGTTGTTTTGGTAGAGGTTCGAGCCCCCGTATTTCAAATTCTAAAACCTTAAGCGAAGCCGTATAGAGGCTTGATATACCATCAAAATCTTAGGCAAACTCGTATTTGACATCTCATAATCATAGGCACCCCCAATCATAAATGAGCATAAGCAAAACGAGAGGTGCCCAGAGGCTCCAACATATGGTTTGGGCCGATCGACGGATCCGACGACTGTGGTAGTCCAGGGTTCACCTCGTTTAGAATATGTACGTGATGAGTTCCTGGTAAATCATAGGAAATACAATGTGAACTATGATTTTTTGGATTGCCCTCCGTTAAAGGGCAATTTGTTGGGGGGGGGATGGGTTTAGATATCTTCAGGTATATTATAAGCATACTCATGATCTGATGGTTATTATTACTGATTGTTTTTCTGGCGGTGAAAAATATTTTTGTTTTTTCTCATATAAATTTTGCCTTTTTGGAAACCAAATGTTTTCTACGGCCATCAGAAACTCATTTTACCCTAATCATTTTTTTTTCTGGGGCTTTAGACAATTGGTTAGGGCTGGCCAGAACGTTATTTTTAGAGTGAGGCAAAAGATAGATGTTCTTGGCCTTTCTTTGAACAACATAAATGGCTCCATCCCTGATACCTTAAACGCGCTTCAAAATCTACAACTGTTATCTTTCCATCAAAATAAACTATTAGGGCCGATTGGAGCAGGATGGATGTGCCTTAAGAGCATTCAGTAGGTAGGTGGTAATCAGCTGTCAGGACTACTTCCTCAGAGAGTAGAAGCATACATTTTGAAGATGAAAAGTAGTACCATGCTAATGGTAGCGACAAAACATAAAACAGAAGCTAAACCTGGCTTCAATCCAAATCCTGTAACCCCTTTGTCTCTGTCAAAGCTTCTCACCACATACTCTCATCCTATGGTGCTAAACATGCCAATGCACATCCCATGCACTAGACACGGGCGATGTAAATATGTAGCAAAATGATTTGAATATAATAAGTTGAGATACATTACCTTCTGAATCATCACATAACCAATACAACAACTATATTGTAATGCATTCTCTCTCTGTTGCATCTTTGTATTTAGTCTAGTGGTAACATACGAGTCCTAGAATATATATGTCTCAAGTTTGAGGTCGTAGAAGGAGCCAATAAGTAGCTTTCTAATCCAACGAAGATCTTTAGAGTAAGGCCTCAACTCAGAGGAGCTAGGCAATCTAAACCTTTCCTGTCTGTAACATATATTTGATAATGTAGATCATTGAGGCAATTTTGAACTTTCCTCCATGGTGCATCACATTAATCAACGTTACAAGGTGCTCTAGATAGTAAGTTTCTATTAACCAATGTTGCAAGGTGTTTGATATTGCCAACTCCATAAAATGGAGTTTGTCTAAATCCTTCAGCCAATAATATCCCATGATTCCTTCAAAGCAATGAAGTTTACTCCTACGCAAAGCCTTGCACATGATCATTGCTCCAGCTTTGCAGCAGTTCCAACCAAATAATTCTTGATCCTCACAATCACACTAGCTGATGTGTTAGCATCTAGCTTCATAACAAATTGCAGATGCACATGATCCAACAACGATCCCCCAGAGCCATAACACCAGCTTTGCACCTTAGACTACCACAGCTGTTGGATTCGTCGATCCTACGACCCAGATCGTATGTTGAGGCCTCTGGGCACCTCTCGTTTCGCTTATAGTCATTTATGATTGGAGGCGCCTATGATTTTCGAAATATCAAATACGATTTCGCATAAGGTTTTAAGGGAATATCGAACCTCTATTTTAAGATATGAAATATGGGGGCCCGAACCTCTACCAAAACAAGACAATGTCCTAATAAGACTACTTTAACCAATGTACTTAGTGAGCTAATGTGATTATTTTTTATCTTGAATCTTTGTTTTTTTTATAACAATCCATAATTGGTTTTAGGGATATATAGTCTATGGTTTTAGGGATTGTTATTTTTACATCGATATCAAATCCCCTGAAACCCCCTGTTATTTTGCTACATATTCTTAACGAGGTGCATCTTGGACTACCACAGCCGTCGAATTCATCGATCCTATGACTAAGATCGTATGTTGAGGCCTCTGGGCACCTCTCGTTTCGCTTATAGTCATTTATGATTGGAGGCGCCTATGATTTTCGAAATATCAAATACGATTTCGCCTAAGGTTTTGAGGGAATATCGAACCTCTATACGGCTTTGCCTAAGATTTTAAGATATGAAATATGGGGGCTCGAACCTCTACCAAAACAAGACAATGTCCTAATAAGACTACTTTAACCAATGTACTCAGTGAGCTAATGTGATTATTTTTTATCTTGAATCTTTGTTTTTTTTATAACAATCCATTTAATTGGTTTTAGGGATATATGGTCTATGGTTTTAGGGATTGTTATTTTTACATCCATATCAAATCCCCCTGGAACCCCCTGTTATTTTGCTACATGTTGCTCCACCAAATACGATATTCATAGAAACATCCAATAGTGATGGAAATTCTACGACGACTCCTCTTATGCCACCATCAATATTTATGCCCATATGTTCTTCAACAATACTGGGCTGTCATCTATCTCCGTGACCACTTAACTCTATCTCTAGACCTGGTGCATTGGTTGTCAACATCAACGTCATCCTCTTCTATAGCATTTTATTCTCTAAATTTACTTACAGATTGTGGCATGCAGAGTTCCTGACTCTACCTCATCTAACATTCCCTCTTCTCTTTATAAGCCTGCCCAAACTCTCTTACTCCTTCCATTAGCACAACCTGTCATGTGCACATCCAGAACTACCATGCCTACATGATCGTCAAGCACAGGCAGAATCTCTCTCAACTCACTGTCTATCACAGTAGTAGCTGCATCTTCACAAACAATTGGATTTGATTTACCAGCCTGTGTGACTCCCATCATGACTTCTCCATCAATTTTGTCATTGCTATTCACAATAATGTCAGCTAATTTTGCAATCGAGCTCGCTACTTAACATGTCCTGCTTCTTTTCTAAAGCCTAGTCTTCTTTCCTCTCTAGCCCTCCTACACTCATGATTTTGAACACATTGCCATGTCGTGAAGAACTTCTTGCTCAATCATCTTATAAACCTTATTTTTTAGTTGAGCTTCTCTTCTAAGTAATATTCTTGCTGCTACCCAATTCTGCCACAGAAACCAAAACTTTACCTGACTCGAAATTGAAGCGCAAATTTGCTCGTCATCTCTAGAAATGTACCAGTAGAGATAGTCAAGAACCACAATTACATTAGCAACCAGAAACCACACTGACATGCTCCATGGTGCTAGACCTCATTATACAGCATACAAAACTTGTACAAGCATACCCCACAAACGAGGATTGCTATCTATGGTCTAGATTGAGAAATAACTTCGAAATATGCCCATCCATTAGCTCTCGCTGCCCTACGTCATCCCCCGTGTGAACCAAGGAGGTTTCAGGGGGATTTTAATTTAAAAGTGTTAACTTAAAAAACATTTGGCCGTTTCAGGGCCTTGCGAACTGTGTAGAGATGTCATGTACATACCAATATGTCTGTGTGCGTGAGATAATGTAGCCTTGAAGACCACTTATAGCTGCGCTGCCAAAATTTCTATGATATATATTTATAATAAGCAACAAGTAGGATAAAAATTTCCCGGGGGGTGCACCTAATGTAAAGTCTATATGGCATGTGCATGCATAGGGTTACAAGAAACTACCCCTTATACGGAAAGTCCTTAAGAAAATATACCTCATATTTCATATACCCCTACCATATTTCTTTTAATATATATATATATATATGAAATTCAAGTAAGAAAAATATCCCCTCCCATATATGGGTACGGTTTGGTCCAAAAAAAATCCCCTCCCTTACACTCATATGTTTTCTGCGGTTTTTACTGAGTGCATCCTCCGAGAAAAATTTTAAGTCATTTGTGAGGATTTTCATTTTGCACATTGAAATCTCTCATACAAAGTTGTACAAGAGTGCAATCTTAAGATATGTAATGCATATCATCCTATATTATAAAACTCTGGCGTCTGTCCCTCCATCCCGATCAACAGCCCATATTGTGCCACGTGGCATAGATCTAGACCATTAAAATTGTCCAATGAAATGGTGTGTCCCTCTGCCCCGATCATTGGTCCAGATCGTGCTACATGGTTTTATTGACCCTACAGATAGTTGAGATTCTGCCACGTGGCCCCTTTTTTTTTTTTCATTTCAAAAGGTGCCACATCTATTGCTGGTCCAGATCCACGTGACAAATACAAATTCTTAAATGCGGGCATGGAAGGCAGTTTTCCAGAACCGAGGGCTCTCACTGCAAAATCGTGAAGAAGGATCTATCTGATTTAAAAATCCATTGCTCTTTCGGCGGCTGATGTGATTTCATTCTATCATCAGGGTGGGTTTGCTTTGCCAGGCAAATTTTTCGTCGTTGATTGATCAATGCTACAAATTTATACCTAACTTTATTTTGTGCAGGAGCGGTTGAGCATCTAGGGTTCTTGTAAGTGATCATTATGCAAAACGTTTTCATGCAATTCTGGCTGATCGCATTTATCCCAGAGGTCATGCAGATAAAAGTCGGATCTTCATATGCATTAGACAAGAGAGGCCATCTCATAATCCCTGTATAATTTTGCAAAGAAACATAAGGGGGTGAGCTTGAGAAACAGCCGACAGGGTAGACGAGGATGTATCATTTGAAAATTGTAAGTCATACTGAAATATGGCTCGAAGTTTTCCTTATATTTTTTTTTGAAGAACGTGTTTTACTTCATATTATACACTCAAAAGATTACAAAGTACTTTCAGAAGTAAAAAATGTCCCTGAAGCATCAATCACTTTTAGATGATCACTCCATATTGGAATTTTAATACGATCAGGCCAATTGGAGATCTGAAAGCAATTATACAGCTTCTTACGAATTTCTTGAAGCACCACCTGAGAAGAAATATGCTTATCATAAAAGACCTTTCTTCGCCTTCGCTTCCATACACTCCATATTAGCCAAGACTTTGCCATGTGAAATGCAATCCTTTTAGAAGCAGTCCACTGATTTGGATAAATACCCAGAATGCAGCCAGGACCTAAGACTACTCAGCTCTGCACACAAATATAAACAGTGCTCCAATGTTTCAATGCTCCACTCACACATTGGGCAAAGTGGGCTTACTCCCAGCTTAAAGCGATGAACCATCTCATTAACTCTCAAAGAGCGATGAATTACCTGCCAAAGTAGAACATTTACCTTTGGAGGATTATATTTAGACCAAACAAGGTTCCAGATGGATTGCCATTGAGAAGGCAAAGTCTGTAAGTGCCATTTTCGAGAAGGAGATAAAGTACTTGAGGAGGTAAGCAATCTGTAGCATGAACTTACTAGCTTCTTGCCTTCTTTAATACCTTGAACAAAGTTCCAAAGATCTCTTGTTACCCACCTTCTTAATTCGAGGAAGAGCACTTGCTACATAAGCCCATATAATCGATATCTTTATCCAACAACCCATATGTCTTCAAAACCATTGCCAAGGAGCAATGTCAATACCAAAATACCACTGTTCAATAGAAATAATACCTGCTCTCCTCCACCTCGCTTGGGAATGCACATGCATAAATTCTACAACTGGGTGTAGTTGTCCATGAGTATACAAAGGCAACCACAGAAAGGGGGAAGATGCCTGGAGACAAGCTTCCCAATCAAATGTAATCACCTGCTGGACTACCTTCCAGGCCCGAAGCAAGCCTTTCAGTACTGGAGAGGCATGTGAATAAGCTTTCAATGGATATAACAATGCCCAAGGGAGCTCAATTCTCACACCTCGCTTATGAAAAGCCATACACTTCTTTACTGATTGTTTAAGTAACTTCATACCTGGTGATGCACAATCGTCTTTCAACAAACTGAACAATAGCTTAGAAGCTAAGACCTTACCCTGTAAAGAAAGATCCAACATACCAAGTCCTTATATTGTGTTTCCATGCAGAGAAGAAGCAAGATAAATCCGCAACTCCACATAGAGCATGGCATCGAATTCGAGCCTTTACATTTTGAGCCCGTACATGCATTGGATTCTTTAAGCACCAGGACTGCAACATCAGGTTTAATTTCTATATTTTCATGGCTATCGGATTTATTATAGCATTTGATTTGGGCTTTGAATTTTTGGAGCAAGGTGTGTTGGAATGTTGGAGAATGTGTAATGGACACACATGAAGAATGACTCAGTGGAGGAGTGCCGAAAGCCCATCAAAGGGCCGGTAGCTCAGTGGTAGAGTACTTGGCTTGCAAGCAAGAGGTCTTGGGTTCTTGGCCAGTGGAAAGCCCAACTCTCGCAGTGGTGGAGTTGCCTGAGGAGGGGAGCAAAGCTTGGCCAGTGGAAAGCCCAACTCCCGCAGTGATGGAGTTGCCTGAGGAGGGGAATATGTGGATTGTGGTGAAGGCTGGAATGGATTGGTATGCCCATTAAGGGAGAATGTTGGAATGTTGGAGAATGTGTAATGGGCACACATGAAGAATGACTCAGTGGAGGAGTGTCGAAAGTCTATCAAAGGGCCGGTAGCTCAATGGTAGAGTACTTGGCTTGCAAGCAAGGGGTCTTGGATTCGATCCCTAGCCTATAATTCCCCTAATTCCCCAATTCCCCCCCTTGGCGCTAGACGCTAGCGCCCATGGCCCTCCCCCCTTCTTCTTCTTCCCCCCCTTTTCATTGCCCTTCATTTCCCCCGTCAAGTCCCCGTCCCCGTTTCCCGCCTAAGTTTTCCCGCGTGTGTTTGTGTACGGGGGCCCCTCAAGGGCCAACCAGGAAGAGCCACCTAGGCCAACGGCCCCCTGCAACAGTACGTGGTCCTTTTCTGGCAGCCCTTCTCCCCCTCCCCGTACCAGTCCCCTGCTGCCAGATCCTTTCTTGCTCTGTTCGATTGATCGATTTTTGCTACAGATCGTTAGGGGCGCTTTGAGTTTTTTTAACGGATTCGTGATCGTTGCAGCTTAAGCATTCGTTAGAATCCGGATTTGCCATAACTTGGGCTTAGGATTCATTCTCAGTGCTGAAATCAGTGTTCGGGCATTCTTCGTGGTAAGATGGTAAATTCGAACAAGAAATTGGCAGCATTGAGCAAAATGAAGTGTGAGCATGGTCGAAAACGTAGGGAAGAACAGGTGAGTCATGAGAATCAAGCGGAGCCCCAAGCCGAGTCCGGCAACAGTGTGCAAATCGTCAATCCGAAGGAGGGCTCCGCACCCATCGCCATCAGATCATCCCCGAGAAACAGAAGCAAAAACAAAGCAGAATCTTCAGGAGCAAATCTGCACAAGGAAAAAAAAAAGAAGGATCAGCAAAAGCCCTACAGATAGCAATGAAAATGGTGAACATAAGGCAACCAAAAGAAGCAAAAAGAAAGCACGAGAAGTGCGGCCGACACCACAGGAGGATCCATCTGATGAAGAACAGTATTCGGAAGGCCATGAGCATGAAACTGACACTGATGAAGAAACAAATGATGAGGGAAATCCAAAGGGCAAAGCCAAGGTAGTCGGAAAAACAAAAAGGAGCAAAAGAAAGACCACCTCAGCTCGTCCGGCAAAGCAGGCTAGCCCATCTGATGAGGAAAAGGATTCCGACAAAGACTTCATAGTGGAAGAGGAAAACAATGATGATCAACCACTGGCTCCGCCCCCTGCAAAACAGAAAAAAGCTAAAAAAGGCAAAGCCAAGAGGGGTAAAAGACCACAGGGGCACAGAAGAAAAAGATATGAGGATGGAACGCAAGGATTCCAGGAGGCATATGAAGAATATCAAAAAGTAAAAAGATTAGCAAGGGAGCTAGCAGAAAAGGCAGCAGGCAACTCTAAAGATGCAGAAAAAAAGGAAAGAGGCGAAGGCAGCTCCCGATTGAATGAAGACAAACAAATAGTGCTGTATAGGGAGCTGGACGTCAAATCCTTTGCAAGATCCTGCAAAAACAATGAAGAAAGAAGAAAGCTACAAGCCAACTTGGAAAAAAAATTACAAAGCTGCCACAACAAAAAAGAAGTTGGAGTAAAGTTTACAACCCCTGCAGAAATTGTCGGGGTAAGTTCATCAGTCCCTGTAACTTACATTTCAGATCATCATCATGGGGTAAAGTCTGTGACCCCCACAGACCAGCACAATGGGGTAAAGTCTGTGACCCCCACAGACCACAATAATGGGGTAATGTCTGAGACCCCCTCAGACCAGCTCAATGGGGTAATGTCTGAGACCCCCTCAGACAAGATTCTTGGGGTGATGTCTGTGCCCCCCACAGACCAGCACAAAGGGGATTTGGCTGCAACTCCAGCAGATCAATCTGCTGTAACTGGGAGTCTAACTGTAACCCCAGCAGAGATTTCGGGCGAAAAAGGGAAGCCTCTTGCTGATCAAAGTAAAGTGGGTGAAAAAAGCATTGAAGATTTATCTTTTAGCCACTTCATCCATGAAGGGATCCTGCAGGGGACAAATGTAGTGCAGGAGAGCAAGCAGGAGAGCAAACAGCAAAATACTCAGCTAAGAAATCATGTTGGCAGCAGCTCGGAGGCAGCAAAGTTGGCAAAATGTTTTCACTTTGAACTCAGCCAAACTCCCGTGCAGACCATTGATCAAGAAATTAGTATTGCTGATACTGAAAAACAAAAAAGGGAAAAAGGCAAAGCCAAGGTCATACAACCAACCTTACTAAATGAAGAAGACTTGGCTCTCATTGAAATGGAGGTCCAAAGATTAAAAAGTGGTGCAATTCTGCTTAAACACTCCAATGTAAAGATGCCAGCTGAAGAAGTGCTAAAATGGTTCAATGCCCAGATGTCAACTGCCACAGGAATCAGGTGTGCTTCTTTGAGTTCTGCTTGATTTGAGATAGTTCTAAATGATTGTAAGGAGATCAACAATGTGCTTGAAAAGAAAAGACTGAATGACACAAAAGGAAACAGAGCCACCATTGTTCCTTGGATTGAAAATTTTGATCCTCTCAAAGGGGAGAAACTCCTGGAAGGTGAAAAGGAAGTTCAAATTTTGATATCAAATATCCCGGGAGAGCTCAGAATTCCCAATGTCATGAAAAAGGCCATAAGCAGCTTTGGGGAAGTTCTCTTTGGCCTAGACAACATAGGGCAGCAGGGAGTAAAGGGGAAAGCCAAAGTTACTATTCTTACAAAAAACCCTGACACAATTCCTCAAGCACTCTCAGTAGCAGGCAGAATCATAAATATTGAAATCCTCAATTCAGACATGAATTGCAACTACTGTAAAGAGGATGGCCATTGGAAAAGGGACTGCCCATACTTGAAAGCCAAACAAGGATCCCAGACTAAGCAGACTCCAGTTGGCTGGAATGAAGGCATCAAAGAGCAGCAATCTGAAAAAGTCTCCAATAAAAGGGAGGTCCAGGGAAAAAGAAAAAAACAAGAAAGTGATGTACTGGATCAAGGGATCAAACAGCAAGAAACACCAATTGAAACGTCCCAAAGGAGGACAAAGAGGCCAAGAACCATCAAGCAATGGATACGTAAGGATAGACAAGATTTAGGCACCAATACCAGCACTGGAACTGATCTGATCAAAGAGTTTAACAAAGCCCAAGAGGTGAAAGGGGACACTGGAGTGGACCTTATGAAGCTGGAAAAAAATGCTGTTGCTGAAGCTGCCAACATCCCTGACCTGGAAACCAGCAAACAGGTTAGCATAAACATCTCTCTCGGGAACATCAATGCAATAGTTGGGGATGAGCAAAACACAGCAGTAAGCAAAGGCAAAGGTGAACAAACAGAAATGATGGAGTTTACCTTAGCCATAGCACATGAATGGTATTTTAAAAGTGAAAAGCATTGGCTAGCAGACAGAGGCACATGGGAGTTCCCTGTAGTAATGCTGCCAAAGAATGAGAATGAGAGGATGGAAATGGCCACAAAGATGATGGTTGACTTCACTGCCTGGCCCCGAGACTCATTCAAAATAAGAACAATTGATGCCACAAGGGAAAGGACTAATTACATGGTGCTGATTGGTGAAAGAAATCCCAGGGATGGTCCCAGATCAGGTCACCTTTGGTTCAAGCCTCAAGCCCTCAGAAGTAGGGGGATAAATGTTCAAGAATGACCAGCTTCAACTTCATGACGTGGAATGTGCAGGGTATCAGCTCCAGGGATAACAGAGTCACCAAATTGGACAGGCTGAAACTGCATATAAAAGAAATAGAAGCTGAAACAGGAAAGTTTGACATTATTGCAATACAAGAGACAAAAATAGCTGACAAAAATGAAAGAAGAAAAATAGCTGCTGGGCAACACTTTTGGAATCCTGCCTTAATCATGGAGTCTAGACCAGGAGGAGGTACACTTTTTGTTGTAAGCCCTAAATGGACCTCTTTGGTGGTTAGCCACCTAATCTTGTGCCCTGGTAGGGCCCAACTTCTTGTAATCAAATATGGTAATGAAAAAATTAGCTTTTTGAATGTGTACGCACCTAGTGGACAATCTACTCCCAAAACTTTAATGTGGAAACAAATATTCCCTCTCATTCCAGACGACCTGCAGGGACTTATGATTCTCGGGGACTTCAACATGATTGAAGATTTGCAGGACAGAATGGGAGGCAGCAATGAACTTCAGATGTCTGAGGGAGAAAAGACTGTATGGCTTGAAATATGTTTTGCACTAGGGATCTCAGACTGCTTTCTGCATGAGAATTTTGTTTCTCACTCCCCCACCTTCACCTGGATTTCTAATGCAAGATCAGTGCAAGAGAGACTAGATAGAATCTATGCCACTGAATGGTTTTGCAAAAGGGGAGGAGGCCTCCAAATCAAGTTGGGATACTCAGATTTCTCGGACCATAGACCCCTCATATTTCTTAGCAAGAATATGAACAGTCAAGGGAATAGGAAAAAAGCCAACATTAGAAAAGTAATTGCAGAGGACCCGGAACTCCAGAGGGCTGCCATAGATTTCTGGGAGCAAAACCAGGAGCAGGGCTTAGCAGGGCTTATACAATGGACATCTCAGAAAGCCAGACAAATGCAAGCAGAAGTTAAGAGAAAAATATTTGGGAAAGAATGTGCATTGAGAAACAACCTGTCAGCAGCCACAAAAATCCTGGAAAGAGACAACAGCAATGTTTGGGCAAAGGGACAAATAGAAAGAATAAAGGAAGACATCTCAAAAGTGGAACAGGAAAAAATACTGAACTACTTTGAAAGAAGCAATATCTCCTGGCTACTTAATGAGAGAAAACTGTCTCATGCTCACTACACTGCTCTAAAGGGTAAAGCAACTACCCCACCTATTTTGAGTTTAAGGACTCAGAATCAGCAAATAGTTACCAAACAGGAGGAAATGCAAGACTTGATTGACAGCTATTTTTCGGAAGTGTTTGAGGCCATCCCCATAAATGTAGCCAGAAGAGAAGCAATTGAAAAAATCCTGGAAAAGGTCCCCAATAGAGTAAGCCTAGACATGAATGCAGGGCTCATAAAACCTTTCTCCACAGACGAGCTAAAAAGGGCCTTAAAAGAGCTAAATGAGGAAAAGTGTCCAGGCTTGGATGGCATCCCCCCATCATTCTTCTTGAAGAATTGGGAATGGATAGGCCAAATAATCCTGCAGTCTTGGAACAATGCTACAGAAACTGGGGCTTGGGAGCAGGAATTCCTTGAGGGGTGTATCACTCTGGTACCAAAAAGAGGTGACCTAACTGAGCTCAAAAATTGGCGCCCCATCTCCATGATGTGCTCTATTTACAAGATCATTGCAAAAACCTTGTCAATCAGATTAAGAGAAATCCTTCCCAATGTCATAAGAAGCTCTCAAACGGGCTTTGTAAAAGGTAGACTCATCTTTGAAAACATAACTACTCTCAAGCTTGCTCAGGAGTGGGCCATGGAATCCAGAAAAGATCTGGCAATTGTGTTACTGGATTTCGAAAAAGCATATGATAGAACGGATTGGTTCTTCATGGAAAAGGTTATGGCTAAGCTAGGGATCTCAGAGCAATTTATCTCCATGGCTTCCATCCTTTATAGAGGCACCAAAAGCAAGACGTGTATAAATGGATACCTGGGCAAGGAAATAACTTTGCATAGATCAGTTAGACAGGGCTGCCCATTGGCCCCAGCCCTCTTCATATTGATGGCAGAAGCCTTAAGGTACTACCTGACCAGCAGTGAGGGCCCCCAGGGATTGGAACTCCCTAATCACATTGAACACCTAAGGGACCTAACCTCCCGTGATATGGACCTTAGGGATTGTGAATTCGCGGATGATACTGCTCTATTTGTAAAAGGCACAGATGAGGAATTGGACAAAATGGAAAGTTGCCTTAATACATTTTGCCTTGCATCAGGAGCAGCTATTAACTGGGGAAAATCCTATGGCATTTGGATTTCAGAGAAACAGAAGCCAGCTTGGGGCAACAATATGGGATTTAAGTGGCTGGAGCAGAATGAAACAGTCCGGTACTTGGGATTCCAAGTGGGGCCTGATGTGAACAAGGCTGATCAGGAGTCTCACATGGTTGCCCTGATCAAAAACCATCTAGCAAAATGGGCCAATAAGAACCTGTCTCTCCCTGCCAGAGCCACAGTCATTAATAGCATTATCCTAGGGGCCCTGTGGTATCTCACAAGTGGATGGGTAGTAAAAAAGAAGTACCTTGATGAGATTACTAAATGTATAAGAATCTACCTATGGAAGGGCAAAACTGGAGTAATGAACCCGGCCTCCAAAGTTGGCTGGGAAAATGTAATATTGCCTAAGGACAGGGGAGGCTTGGGGCTAATAGATCCAGTGAAACAGGCAAAGGCTTTGCTTTTCAAGCTATTTATAAGAGCCTTTGCCCCTGGACAACAACCATGGAAGACCCTTTTCAGGCACATGCTTCTAAAGGCAACCCCTGACAGAAAAAGAGGAAAAGACTGGCACCCAGACCCCCTTTGGATATATGCCAATTGTCCCCTTAAAGCAAAAGGGCTTCAAAGTTTCTCAGCGGGTCTGTTCAGCCTATGGGAAGAATTTAAGCCTATGCTGATGCAATGGGATCACACAACCCCAGACCAATATAAAAAACAGCTCCTCTTCCATAACCCCAGGATCATATTCAGGGGCCAACAATTAGGGGAAGACAGGTGGAAAGTAGGGTGGAGATGGCTTCATGAGAGAGGTATCAGACTGGTTGAGGACCTGGACAAGATTATTATGCCTACCAGAGAAGCCACCTTGCAAAAAATTATCCAGGTTCTGGGGCCCTGCAGAAGAAAAAGAATTGTTAATGATGTTGAAATATTAATGCAGGCAGTCAAAGATGGGTGGGCAGTATTAAATCAACCCAATGCAGCCTGGCAAGAAAAGTGGTTTTGGACCACAAACCCCAGCAACAACAATGAAAAAGAGGTATGGTTCCAACCTTCCAGCCTTGAAAATACAGGCTATAAATTCATTGCAGATGAACAGGGCTCTATTCAGCACAAAATGGTAGGGGAATTACAGGATATTCCCCTACAAACAAGAAGGCAATGGAAAAAAATAAGGGTCCTTGACCTAAAGGGGAAAAATATGACTCTGGACCCAGAAATTGAAAAGGATCAGCACATCAATCTAATGGTGTTCAGAAATTGTGATACCTCAGAGTTGGAATGGGATCCAAAAGTATGGTACTGGAGATTTGGCAACATGGGGCAGTTTGACTTCTTCGCCTTCACTCCAAAGATTGGAAGGATTATGCTAGCTGTCCAAGAGAATGAAACATCAAAGTTATTTCAAAAAGCTATATCTATAGGAGTTGACAGTGATATCAAAAGAGAAAGGCTGCTAAAAATAATTTGGTCCAATGGATGTCAGGCAAAAGTTAAATACCTGGTATGGCTCCTGGCAAACAAGAGTGCAATTCCAAGAAAATATGTGAGGGATAGCCCCCCCACTTACTTTGACTGCAAACTGTGTGGTGAACCTGCAACCCAAAAGCATGTTTTCTGGACATGTCAGAGTGCCAAGAACATTTGGAAAAAAGCAATAAAAATCTGGCATAATCTTACAGTTAGCAACCTGAGCAGCAGCATAACATGGCACATGGTACTCACGGGCATGAAGGAGGATGAAATGGTATACAACCATGATTTGCCCACCTGGAACTGGGAAGGAACCATGCAGCCCACATTCAGTGTTTCAAGAAGGCCACACCAGATCAATGGAACGAGAAACGATCAAGAAATCTGGACTGTGCTGAGATCCTACACAACATGGGCCATTTGGAGATGCTACACAGTGAAACTCTTTGAGGAAAGGGAGATACCTATGAATATGCTCATGGCAGAGCTGTGGACAAACTTGATAACAACTATTGCAGCACACCACGCGTGGATCCTGGAAAAGAAAACTAGAGATGACAAAAAGGAAGAGGAGGCCAGCAAATGGATAAGAATCTGGAGCCCAACCTTTTGTATTGAAAGGGAGACAGTACCAAAGTGGATCTGGACTCCCCCAAACTGGCTGTTAGAGTAATGAATCAGGGGCAGAACAGGGGGCTGTGCTTCCTCACTCCCGGGGCTCCGGCTCCATCAGGGCCTAGCTTGAACTGCATAAGCACGCCCCTTGAGCTCCTGAGAATAAGTTCTTGTGCACTCCCTGCAGCACAAGAACATAGTGTATGGTCACAAATAAAGAGAAAATGAACAACGAAAAACAGTTGAATCAGCAAGAGCAGCTCAGATCCATGAGCATATCGGAAGATCCGGAGCGCCTGAGGACGCCAAGCATGTTAGATCCACTGGGAAGCAACCTGCTAAGAAGAAAGCTCGCAAGTAACCAAAGGAAAAAGCAGATCTGCAGCAGGGGACATTTATAGGCCATAAACATGCAACTCAACTTGCATGCATGCAAATGCATGCACCTGCATGCCAAATCCGCATGCCTGGTATGCATGCATGCTTGAGATGCTTGATCAGGAGATAATCTCATGGGTTAAGGATAGGCAGAGCAGATTAGGAAAAGTACAATGGGATCTGGCATGCCTGACACTTCCTGGCTGGCACATTGGAAAAGAAGCTGGCCCTTATCTAGATGAACAGGGGATCGAGCCCCAACGGCAGGCTTTCTCCTATGCTACGTCTTTTATGCTACAGCTGTTGTGATTCCCAACACCCAAGGGGTAGAAGTAGCCATTTATTTAATATCTTGGTCTGAATACCCGGGTGGACAGACGCCAGGACAATCATAACTTGGTCAGAGGCTCGAATCTCCAGGCTAAAAAAAAAAAAAAAAAAAAAAACCCAACCTTAATTGCTTATTATTTTGCCAGCTGGGGAAGGTAGCAAATATAGGCAGATTGCCTATTTCTTTGCTATTATTGCTATATGGATTGTTGGGTCTGCCTTCCCCTACCTTTGTACAGATAGGTGGTTCGAACCACCATAGGCCCCTTGGGCAATTGTGATGTATATACATGGATGGGTGGGTGTGATTCCCCCCACTCCATGCCCCCCGCCCATCTCTCTCTCTCTCTCCCATTTTCCCGCCTCTTGTTTTCTCTCCCCCCTTCTCTTTCTCCTCTCTCTCCCATCTCCTCCCTTCCTCCCCCATCTTTTCCCCCCAAAAAAAAAAAAAAAAAAAAAAAAAAACAGGTTGTTGTGTACTTCAAACATGTTTACCTTCGGGCTGGCATGGTTGAAGTGTGAGCAGGTTTTTAACTTGCTCACTCGAGCTTGAACTCCTTAACTTGTTCCCCCTCTTTCTTTAAGGGAGGGAGGGGTAACAAGGCTCTCGTTGCCTGGAGCTAGGCTCTCAGGGGAGGTAGGTCCCACCCCCCCTGACCCCATGGTATGGGGACCTCTTGGAACCATTAGGGTCCGATATGGATGGAGGATGATTATATTTTATGCCCTTCTAGCGCCCGATGTTCCTTCGGTGTGTTGGACCTGTGTTGGGGATGAAGTGAGTTTGTGCTTATTGTATACCTGTAACCCTCTCCCGAGGGTTGGTCTCCCTTCCCTTCCCCCTTGGATATGCTTGCGCCTGGTGGGTTGCGTGGATGCTTGGCGTCTGACGTCCCTCTCTGCCTGTGTGCTTGTGTCTTGACAAGTTGGTGAGTCAGTCTTGAGTGTTGCGTGGATGCATTCCTGTATCTGACGTTCTTCCTCTATGCTTCCTCGCCTTCTTCCAGTTTTTGTTTGGAGTCGATTTGGAGTTTGGCTTGTGTCCTGTGATTGCTTCTTGCTTCTCTCTCGTACATCTTGGGCACATGCTAGTTATATTGGGTTTACACATGACTCCCTACCCCATATCGATCCCTAGCCTATCCATCCAATTATAGAAAGCTCATTTCTCAACAAGGTGGTTATAAACTAGTTCTTTTGTTTGAATTCCAATGAAAATGTCATAGGTTTCATATACTTATGATTCTATCTTATGGTGCAGGAATGCCATGTCTTGGATTTTCATAATGATTTTCTATTCTGAACAGCTTATTTGTGATCTTCACATCAGAACCTCCAATTCTCAACTAAGAACTTGTTGTGCCATTGATATTCATATGCACCGTTTCTTGCTTCTCATTCTATCGCTTCAAGCATGAATGACCAATTCTTCACAGATGCCATTTACCAGGCACCCTTTGTTGCTTCCTTGATTGTTGTTTCTCCATTGAAACCATATTCTAATGCTTCAAATGAATGGCCAGTTCTTGGCAGATACAGTTACCAGGATATGATACTTTACTTTGATATTTGATTAAAGCTAACCAAGTATTCAAAACCCAAGCTCATGTACTTGGGATGGCTAATACAAAGGTGGGGCAGTTCCATATTGCCCTTGGAATGTTCCATAATGTTCAATTTGGATATGTCTATGTTGCTGCTTAAAACTGGCACGCGTGCTGATGAATAATAGTCTTTCACATGGAAGATTATGGATGATTTTGTTCATGAAGAAATTATCACATTTCACATGGAAGATTATGGAAGATTTTGTTCATGAAGAAACTGTCACAAGCCAGTTTGCATCAGATCTTATCAATGATAGCATGCTATTTCATGTCTATGCTCAGACTGAGATGTAGTCTGGGATCCCATGCTGCTTCATATATACGGGTGGCCTTTAAGAAGATTTTCTTATAGAGAACATATATGCCCATTGCCCAGCATGAAAATGCTCCCTTGGCCTTAGAATCTTAATGAAAAGAATTGTGAAGTCTTACATCCAAATGCCATTATAATATCGTAATGCAAGATTGCATACACAAATTCTGGCAGTTATTTTGACTTTGACTTGATGTAGTAGCAAGCTTTCTATTTTGACGTTGAGGCCACACTATTGGAGGACATTGATGCTGGGTGTCTAAGGATTGTACTGCAAATAAAGCCACCTTTCTATGCTATTACTAGATGTTATGTTTGCCATCTTTCACTTATTTTTAAACTTGGCATATGTACGGTACGATACACTTTGTGGTTATAAGATCCCAATGCATGAAAACTAACTAAGCCACAATTTCGTATGCAGAATCCACTCATGACACAACCAATGAAGAGTTGCCTACCTAAAACATCAAGTTTTTACCTTACATATGTGTATGTAGAATTGTATTTTCGAAGAGGTTACAGGTTGAAGTTATAGTGCAGTGTGAAGCAGAACTTGAATAATTATCCAGGCTCTGATGGTCTCCCTGATGATATATAGAGACTATCTTTGATGGTCTCTTTTGGCCAATTTGAATTGTGACACATGAATCTGTCCTATCCTTTATTATTACTTATCACTGTAAGAGAAAACAGAAGCTGGTAAAAATGCCTCCATGGGCCCAGATTTCCCAAACACAGTAAAAACATGGCCTGTTCATGACAACACATGCCTACCGGTGGTGGGTTTGACTGTATTTGAGGAAGGATATAGCCTATCTCCTTTTCTTTGCCAAGTTGTGCATATGAGAAATGCAAATAATGTATGCGAGTCTTCCTGTTCTTTTATTACATAGGATTTTGTGGCTTCTGACAATTTTTGTTTCACGTCTAAATTGCTGAATACATTTTATATTTCTAACACAGCAGCACTAGAGTTTTAACATGTTAACAATTGTGGATGCTCCCAACTATGGCACATTTTAAATCACATGGATTGCCCACCGAAAGTGGGCAATTTTCTAGTGTTTCTATACATCAAAAAGCAACGAAACATATATTAACAACAAAATAGAGTCAAATGGCAAAATAGTATCAACTCTTTGTAGAAACTTCAATCTAGAAGACTCATACATAAGAACTTGGATCAACTTCTAGTTAACTACAAAAGAATATCTAGTATACATAAGAGAAACCAGCGTAAATAAGAGAATAAGCTAAACATATGTTTAAGGTCACAAAAACCTAAATTGAAGGGCCTTGAGTATTGCATGCTTACATAAATGAAAAAAAAAAATAGTTCTATAATTTAAAATGCAAAATGAAGGAGGAAAAAAAAACACACCACATAATCTCTCCCTTATTTTAATCAAGGGCCGAAAAAAGATGCACGCTAGAAATACTATTTATTATAGTCAAATGAATATATCAAGCAAATCATAGCAAACCTATATTGAAAATCATATAAAAGACACAAAGGAAACCCCATTGTTATTATGCTAGATATGGAACGCAGTTGCATCATGCCTCTCACTTCACATAATATTAATTCTGGATCATTGCAAAAACACCTCAAATGAAATAAAAAATAGCAAGAACAACATGCAAAAACTAAATAAGTAGCTCTTTCTCTCACAAACATACAAATTCCAATATTATACAATACCGAAATCATATTCCAAACCATGCAGAAAATACCTTGTCCTAATACAAAACGAGTTGTGCAACTTGATGCATGTATACCGCTTAAAACAAACCTAAGGTCCATATGAAATTTTTATTAATCACAAAGAAATATAGGTTTTCTCTCCCAAATATATATTCATACAATTGCATATTTATTTTCACAAAGAAAACTCCAGTCTTCAATCCGTTTGATGGCAACCCCCTAAAAATTATTGCAGTATTTGACATGTATTGAATCTTGTGATCTTGTGGCAATGTAATGGTTTGCCATTTTAGAAAATTATTGCAACATTTTGGGAAGTTTCCCGACAAAGTGAAGCAAACAAAAAACTTAAAATTCTTAGGTAGACTATTTTTAAGCATGGATTCTTTTGGACTCTTTAGCAAAGACCCTAACACAATCCTTTTCTGCTTCTATTTCCAAAGAATACTTCTAAAAAATATTTGTTCGTTTAGAGTCCTATCTAGAGTCCATTTGGTAGCTCTCAAACATCTTCCAATCTTATACCCATTTAATCCTCAGATCTACAACCATAACTTCATATGCCTAAACTTCACTTTTCATCTTGTTCTTCTGGGTATTCAGAGTCTAGCATCTGACGTATCAAAGATCCATACTCCTCTAACATTTGTTTTTTGAGAGCAATCTATTGTCTAGAGAAAAATCTATCACCTTCAAAACCATAAAGATTGTTTAGAGAACAATCTATCACCTTTAAAACCATAATGGGATGCGATTGGATTTGCTTCTCGTTCATGGCAAAAATATGTTTCACCTCACATCCATTTTAGAGAGGTAGCAGATGATGTTAACTGTTGTTTCCAAGCCTGAAATTTGTTTAATGCCTTACTCCAATTTAACTTCTTAAAACTCATGGCATCCACATGCATTATTAACTTGTGTATGTTGATGCGCTTGCTAACTTGATTGCACCATCATCGAAGGCTGTCTTTCCCATTTCAGTGTGAATGTTATTAGCACAGAGCATATGTCTAAGGATAATGTATGTTCATGAGGTATAGCATTTTTGAATGAAACCACTATACACCATGTCCTTTGACATGGATTAAAGGAATAGGGCAACAAACACAAATAAATATATATTGTCCAACATATGATCATATATTGAATCCTTATTCTTAACACTCCCCATTAATCTACATCAACAATATTATAAGCCATTTTTATCACGATTTTAAGTCTTGAACTTGAGACATCATGGCTTCATGATAATTGGAGCTTTCTTTGCTCCTTCATAACTGCAGTTAGACAATACTACTAGATTGTGGTTTTTAACAATATATGTACCAATAAGAATGAGGGCATGCCACAACCTTGGTGGCACCCATATTGTTGAAGATCACAATCTAATGGTAGTTTCTAATTATAGTTATAGAGGAGCAATAACAATTCGAATTATTGTAAAATCTCCAATTCAAGACGTGAAGACTATGTTGTTAAATTTTGCTTATGGTATTGCTCATGTAAATTAAGGGAGAGTATTACTTAAAAGTAAGGATTATGTATGTAACACATCTCACACGCACGCTACATACATACACACACACACACAAGACACACACACACACACACACACACACACACATTTGTGTTCGTTGTGCTATTCCACATCATCAATCCATATCAAAGGACACGATGATGTGTCACATCCCATCCTTATTGCACGTGTGAGCCTGATGCATGCCTACTAGCATAGCACACATACTATAGCCATCATGTAGAGCTTGTCTTTATGCTTTTTGTGCCTGGCTTTCGGCATCTATGACATGTGTGATAATGCATCCCTTTTTATCACATTTGCTAAGTCTTAGGGTTCTTTATGCTCCCAATCTTGGTACTTCATAGTATAAACCCAGGGATATGTGAACCTTTAGCCACCTTATGGACACACTTTTGTACTACAAACATTTCAGAAAAAAAAGGTAAAAAAACGTAGGTAGATGAAATCAAATTGGTATTCCATGCATGCACTCAATGTAATTGGATGACACCTTATCAAGCAGCAGCAGCAGCAGCAGCAGCAGCAGCCCCAGCCCTGATCCATACATGATCCTTCTAAGACAAGCACACTTATCCCTCCCAATCCAACCATGCAACCAGGTAAAACCCAAAAGATATTTGAAAATAGACAGCAGCATGTCAAGATTTGATTAGACGCTCCTAGGCAATGTTCAGGTTCCGAAAACGGAATGCTGAACTCTTGACATTGACAAAAGTGTCAAACATATAGGATGAACACGTATTTTCTCATCAATATAACTTACCTCAATATGGTCAAACCATTATACAAGGACAAGTCTTAGACTTTTATTTGACTCGTGCCCATTACATGTCCTTTGAACAATATTTTAGATGAAGTAACTATGTCATGCAATATATACTTAATATAAGCATCACTGCCACAGCCCCAAAGAATAAGGAACTGGGAATCAATGTTGAATTTGAGTAGAAGATCTGTTCATTTGTATCATGTTCATGATAAGACTTTGGTTGAAGTGATGGACCATGCAATCAGCCTTAATCTGGAAGGGATAATGCTTGATGAGGGCCTCTGACGTAGTTTCCATAATTCAGCTGTGCCTTGAGATGCAATAACTTGAAGATCACCACCAGCTTCGTTGCCTGCGCTTCTCCAGTTGCTGAAGATACCAAACTGTTGCCCCTGAAGAAAGCGCTGCAAACAGAACAATCATGAAGAACATGAGGCACATCCAGCGCCTGCGTGACCATGAAGAGCTCTGATGTTTCACAACTACAGGAGCTTTTCTTTTGAGACGGGCACCACCCTCTTTCCGAATTATTGTGGATTCTGATGTAGACTTCCCAGATGAAGGATTCAGTGAATTAGGAACTGAATTGTTAGCAGGCCCTTGTGCTGAAGTTGTATTCATTATTGGAATGGTGGTTGATGCAACAGAGTGACCTGGTGGTATTGCCTGGCCAGAAATTGTGGAAGTGTGAGAGAAAGAATGCATCGACGCTGCAGAAGATGCCTGTAAGTAATGACTGGAAGTTGTATATGATGGATATTGAGTCTCACTCGCCTTTATCTTTTCTTGAGCTCTGGGTAACTGGGATTTCTTTAAACTGTCTGTAGATGGGATAGTTGTCTTTGGACCGCCTAAAGGACGATCTGATGAACCAGTTCCTGAAGTCTGGTTGGAAGCTTTTGTATCTCCACCCACTAAGCTTAGGCTATCTTTTTTTGCCTCTACACCAGAGCTATCTTTCCTGGCTTTGTTGGTCACTGGTTTCCTCAAGACAGATCTTGCTGGAGGCGCGCAGAGCGATGCCCGTTTTGCATGCATATCCGCATATGAGATTTTGGAGTCCGCCTGGTGGGGACACAAGGAATATCAGAACCAGAGCACCACTTAGTTAAACATCACACTCTTCAATTAAGTCACCTTCATTCTTTTTTTTACTATAGTACATTTCCTTATTCATTCTGACACTAAATTATGCATTGGCATTTTGTTACTAAGCAATCTGAAATGCAGATAATGTCTAACAGACATGTCAAATAAGGAAAAGAGAACATACGTGTCACTGGCATTATTGACACAAAAAATTTTGGGCTTCTTTCTGAACTGTTCCTATACCGACCATATTCCCATTTGTGTTTTATACAAGCTATGGTATGACAGTGTGGAGGGATTGAAGCTTCCATGAACAAAGAGTAAACCATGTGTGTTTGACAGCTACCTCCATGTGCACTTACCTTCTTTGGTTTTGCTTCAGTTGTATTATATTTCACTTTTATCTCCCCAGAATCCTCCTCTGCCTGCCTCTATAGCAAACACAAAATCATGGGTTCAGAAGCTGGTGTTCTCTCAATGTGTTCTGAGTAGATTAACTATGTGACTGGCTTCTCTGTTCCTAACATTTATAAGTTCGATATGGCATGCTGCAGTCCTTATTGCTTCTATTTCCTGCATTCCAGACATTTTGATTCAAACATTTGAGGACAGATAAGCCATACAGCAAGCACTGATCCATCGTCATTTGTTGAGCAGTCATCTTCGTAATCCTCGGTGCATGATTCCACTCCATACCTCACTTCCCCACTGTCTAAAATGGTAACTTTGTCCAAGGTTTCATCAAGCCCAAAATTGATTCCACAATTTTCATCTGCAGAATTAATGCCAAGCATTTCTCGAATGCTTGAAAAGGATGGCCTCCTTGGTTCATCCTGCAATTCCAATTCCTTCTTCTCTTCCTTCAATTTCAGTTCCTTTTTACCCATTCGAGGCTCTTGGATTTTCCTTGCAAAGGAATCTCTCGAAAGCATTTCAAACAAGCAATGATCCTTCTTCAATTTGCCCTTCACAATTTCAATTTCGCGGTCAAATCTGTGTAATATATGGCAACTCCTTTTACTGAATCCCTTTAGTGCAGTTTTGCTCTTCTGCTGAGAATGGGACTTCTCTGGGACCTCACAACAATTCCCTCCTTGTGAACCCACACGCTTCCCGTTCCTTACCTTTAAGCCATATTATTGAAATTATTAGAGTGTTTCTTTAACCTAACCAGATGGAGAGAGATGACTATGCTATAAATATTTGACATGGAGACCATTTGGGAATTCGCATTGCACTCAGAATCCAGGAAAAACATGATCAGTGAAGATTAAGCATGTCTTTCCTAAAAAAAAAAAAAGATTCTTGAATAACCAGCAAAGCAGTAACTCCAAGACAAAGAGGGTTCTGGGCGATTCAAGGGTTGGAAAACTGCACGAATAAGGGCAGGGTTTAAGATTACCGGATTTGAGAGATCGCCCTGTTGAGAAAGCCATTGGCGGAGGTCATCCAGCTTCATTTGCTTAAGGTCCAGGTCCTTGTTTGGAGAGGCATTATTGGTGTCGGATGTGGAGGGGGAAGGGAGTTGTGAGGGTGGATTATCGAGAGCAAGGTCCATGTATGAGGTTGTGAGGGTTACGTGGCTGGAAACGAATGGCCCAAGAGTGGTGCCCCTTCGCCTACGTCCTTTCTTTCTACGTGCTTACGTGTCAACCCTTGAAGCCGTAGAGCTATCCTATTTCATGTGCTGACGTGTAAAACAAAAAAATGCCCCTTTATAGGCACTAACATTACGGGCGATTTACATGCTCTGTCGTGCACGACACCATCATGAATAAAGTGGCCCAATTATAAACCGTATATTTCTAACTTAAGATTTCTATGGTTATGTATAGGTATTGTATAGAAAAATCGTAGAAGTCTGAGCTGGAGGGCGAGTTTTGACCCCAGATGACTAAAGTTTTTAGTGCGGGTAAAATAATCTTAGGTTGAATGGTAGTTTTCAGGTTATTTTTGGAAATCCCTGGCGATGGCGGTGGAGCAGCCGAGTGGCGATGGCACTAGAGCAACTTTGGACGAAGGGACGAATGGGCCTGAAGGGCCGAAAGAGTCTAAAGGGCGGTTTGTTATTTTTTTCTCCTCTCTCTGTTTTCCATTTTCTGTTCAGTTCAAGGTGTTCCCGGCTAACTTCCAACTACTCGATTCCTTTGCTATTTCTGCTTCTCCCACAGACGATGTTGGCTTATCCAGATAATAGATTATCTAGCAAAGAGAAGGCACCTCCTGGGGGGATCTTGCCCGGGCAAAAATTTTAAGATTTCTGACCCACGCCAGGAATTTTAAGCCTTTTTCTTTGTTCTGTACAATTTTTGCTGTGTTTTTGTTCAAGCTTTCTGGAACTGCCTATGGCAGGAGGGTTCAACACACTTGGCTTGGAACTTTGAGTTTAAATAGGTGTCTTGTTGTTGTATTTGCTGCAGCAGTGTATTTATTTGGCAGCAGAAGATTGATTGCATCATTGACCCGAGGTACCATCATCCCGAATCATCAAGGGGTCAAGCAACGGCCAGGGTCGCTCTATTTGGAATTATTCATGGAATATTCTTATCATTAATGGCTAAAAAGCAACAACAACACGAAAACAACGAAAACAAAGGATCACAAGAAGGCTGTTGTATTTGCACCGGGCAAAACAGGGTTGATCGTTGTAAACTGTCCCTTAGAGTGGGTTCACAATATGCAACCATCGCCGAAGTGGGGCACTGTTTTACCCTGTGCTAATTGGCAATGGCGTCTGATGGCCTATGATGGCGCCGCTATTGCGTGTGAACCTAGCCTTAGGGTGGCTACATCTCCATGGCCGTATCAAGTCCTATATAGTTCAATCTTCTTATGTTAGTTTCAATGTGGTATTTAAAATAAATTTATTGTGGACACTAAAACTTTTTATTCGCTTAAAAATTAACCACTTTATACATTATGTACTAAAAATAGACCACAAACTAGCTTGTCAACACTCCCATTAACCATCACTTCACTTAAAACATGACCACAGACTAGCTTGTCAACACTCCCATTAACCATCACTTCACTTAAAACATTTTGTACCAAGATAGCCATATTAGCTTGCACAAACTCCCAATCAACCATTACTTCACCCAAGCGCATGTACTAAGATAGCCATATTAGCTTGCACAAACTCCCAATCAACCATTACTTCACCAAAGTGCAGATAGGGAAAAAAAACCGAAAAAAGAACCTCATTTTTATTGTTATTTTTAGCTCTAGGCCACATCTTCACCATCCAAAACTCATATATCCACCATCCAAATCACATATTTTGTAGCATATGCCAAACCTTCATCCCTAGACTATGTGCGCAGCCACATATCCAGGTTTGTTCCCAATCGCCTGTTGATCTTCAACCTCTGTTTCTTTTCATTCGTTTATTGAACCACGCTAGTCCAAGAAGATCATGTATACCACCTGGAAGCTTGGATCTTACATGCTGCTGCTTTATACAAGCCTGCCATATCGTAAGCTCTGAATTTTGAAGGCTTTCGAGTTCACCATCGAAAAGCTTCAGATTTGGTAACATTGTTAAGATTTACAAAGTTTTTAATAATTTATTATTGTAACGTTGTTATAAAATTATAACAATTTAATTTTTTGAAGTATTAATCTTCGTCTACTACCATTTATATTATTTGCTAGTCTTTAATCACTTTTAATTCTCTATAAATCGTGAAAAACTATATATATTTAAAATATTATCCTTTAAAATATATTTTAATAAACAAACTTTTAGTTTCAAATTTAATAAATAACAGATTTTGTGTTTCAATACTACTAATATAATATTATGTGATTTCCAATTAAAAAGGAAAGAAAAAAAATAAGAAGTATTATAATGTAATAATAACATTCTAAAAAAATAATTGTATTTTTAACAAATTTGATTACATCTAAATATTGTGGTATCTGGTATTTTTGCCAAGCCATGACTTTTAGACAAGTTTAACTCTGCATAAAGCTCACAAAATGATAAGAAAACTCAGACGAAAACAAAAGCATATTATCAAATATATAACAATCGAAGAAACATAGATATTAAGCTAATTAAGAAAACCTTATAAAAGAGGGACTCTATCCCCATCACCAACCCAAACTAAGTTGTTTCTAATGTCAAGACACCATTAGAAATGCAAAATACTAATCCTATATTATAAAGTTTTATTGTAAGTGTTGGACCCAGCCCTAAATCGGACGACGGGGTTTTGATTGGCATAAAGGTTATTTCTGCAAATGAAGAGGTTGTTTTTGCAAATGAATATGGTTATTTTTGCAAATAAATATGGGCTTCATTTTGGGTCTACAACGAACTGCCTTTAACAACAGCGGAGATGCACAAAGAATATTTATTACCAGCAAAAACGTTCCCAACGTGAAGTCTGTTAGAACAAATTACAAATTAGCGGGAGAGCCTTCTAATCTCAAGGGAAAATTAATCTGTTCCTTCGGGTAGCCTTTGCATGAGATTTTAGGATTTGCTTCTTCAGATCAATCATAAAGCATACCCTGGGCACAGATTCCTGTTAAAATTCTAAAGTGATAAATTCACCGACCAGATACAACGCCTTCAAGGCAACTTCATTCCAGTACTTACAGCTTAGACTCTTGAACGAGCCCCACATTGGAAATAAAATGGCATCAGGACAATCTGGATTGGCTCTCCATCTCAGGAGATAGAATTTCCCTTGTTCACATGAGATGAATCCTCTTCTCAAAAGTATCTCCACATCCCTAGGAGAAATAGTTTTTGCCACAAAATAAGCATTCCCCCAGCCAAATGAATTGAGGAAGAGATGGAGCCCTGCAGATTCTTTCCATTGCCCTCCTCATGGCTGTTAAGGTAGGCGACCCTCTTACTATGCATCCAGTAACACCAAGCATATCCAGTTTCCTAATCCTGTTTGCAACCACAGATAGGTGTAAAGAAAGCTCTCCATCCTTGTTTGCTTCCACCTCTTGGGACTTCCATAACATCCTCCTGATCCATTACCTTAGTTGGAGCAGCCATCCCTCCAATGATTAACTCTTTATATCCTTTCATATAACTCAACATGACATTAGCTCGCAGGCAGTTGCAGTGGAACCAAGAGTTGTTGGATCGATAGCTCCTGTCAACTCATGAAGGAGAGATTGTTTGTTTGCTACAAACCATCTAGCGGTGACACCTCCAGCCAAAGAAAATAGGTGCATTAAAAATTCTTTTTCCTCAAGAAAGGGGATCCACAGCTCTCCAGACTACCCAGCTAGTTCACCCCAGAATGTGTAATCCGAGCACATGATTGTTATAAGTTAGGATAAGAACCTACCTCAAAGATGTGATTGCCATTACTGGCTGAGGAGGATTTGGCCATACTTCATTTTTTCAAACTTATGACAAGATAAAAAGATTGAACCAACAGAGGGCAACCATAGTTGAATTAATAAATTTTAGCGACAATCTATCCTCGGCCCATTCTTTGTGAATGGGCTCACTATTGCTGAGTATTCGGCTAGCCAACTTTCAACAAGAAGCTGGGGTATCTCAGGCATTACTCCTGCTTCACCAATAAATAGATGATCTGGGAAGAACCTTTCCTCAACCAAGGCCTTCCACAGATTTGTAATACTGCCTTCAAGCCAACCGCATGAGATATATTGGTGTTATCAGAATTGTCGATAGTTTTAGAAGTTACTGCTCCGATTAGTTCCAATATATAGGAATGTGTTTCATATCAATTGTACAATATACCTTAGCTTTAACCTTTTCTTAATGCACTCCATTATTAACTTCATATTTGGCTATGTTTTGAGAAAAATAAGGAACTTGTCGAAGAGACTTACTTTTATCAAACTCACTGTCTTGATAAGGTTTGTTCTGATTGTATGAGGATTCAAATGTCTTGTTATTTTATGCTCCTCTGTGGACATGAAACGCCGTGGTGAAATGATCCACTTTACCTAAGTCTCTGCTGCTAGCCATGAAATTTCTAAGGCATTCCCTTTGAATAGAAGAGCTTGAAACAAAAACAGCAAGAATCATTATCCACTTGAAAACTGCAATGCACAAAAATCTGCAGCCATAACTCTCCATAAAGCCTAAGCTACCTAACCATTCACTTTCCCTGAATTGCAGGTCCACTTCATGAGAGATCAATAATGCTCTCATGGCTCTAGAGCTCGAACTCTTGTAGTGACAGTCACCATCACTTAACCAGTAGAACATAAATAAATAAGTAGAACGAACTGACCTGTTATAGAGTAAGGTAGAACAGAAATAGGATGAACTGACCTCTTACAAAATAAATAGATCATGTATATAGACATGTATCATTTACTTTCTATATCTTAATAATTATCAATTTTTTTTTTAACAATTACTTATTATGTTTTAGGCTTTTGAGGGAGCAGGGAAATCATACTTCACGAAATGTTGGCAATTATGATGCTTTTACAAAGGTAGAACGAGTTTTTTTTTTTTCATTTATTATGATATATGTTTTGAGAATATTTGTAGCTCTATTCTTACACGGTAGTGAATTTTAGATCGGCACAACCGAGTGCCATTTATTTGTTCATGTTGTAGTCCGGTTGAGCTCGACATTTCTTCTCAGACTTGGACATAAGGTAACTGCGTTACATGCATATGATAGTATTAAAATATGAGACTTTTGATGAGTTTCTTTTTTTTAGTGCTTTCTTGACTTGAAACAACTCGCTTTTGAGTGGCAAAGAGGATAGAGTTCCTCTTTTGCAAGATTCTATTTACTTTCCATCCATTGTTATGTACTTGATAATACGTTCTTGTCTTGTTCTGAATTTTTTTTGCCTAAAAGTCGTGGTTTCGCACAAGAACTACTTAACTTTGAACCTAAAGTGTGGATGAAAATTATATTTGTTTAAAAGAATAATTGTCCTTATGTTTTTGTGAGATGGTTTTAAATAAATATGTTTTTTTCCCCTCTTAAATGTCAAAATTATGGACAGAACTTTATGATCCCATCGATCCGAGACATCGGATCGCCATTCTAGAATGGGGCGAGCATGCATGTCTTGCATGCATGCATGCGGCACATGCCTTCTCTGGTTGGGAGTTCGCTATTTTAGGCGCGGTTCTGCATCAACGTCTCATCGGCACTTCCTCTTCTCTCTCAACAGTACCTTATCTCTTTTCTTTGAATCCAGGCAGGGGAGGGGCTTCTCCCTGCTTGGTTTGGCCAATTTGGCGTTTCTTTCATGCCGTGGCATGTCCTTTCTCGGCCTTGGCTCTTCTTTAGCCTTCATCCTGTGACCTTCGTCCTCGGTCCCAGTTTTGTTAAGGAAGTCCTTTGGTATTCGGGCGGTTTTTGTTGGTTTCATGCGAGCCCCATTCTAGAATCCCATCGATCCGAGACATCGGATCGCCATTCTAGAATGGGGCGAGCATGCATGTCTTGCATGCATGCATGCGGCGCATGCCTTCTCTGGTTGGGAGTTCGCTATTTTAGGCGCGGTTCTGCATCAACGTCTCATCGGCGCTTCCTCTTCTCTCTCAGCAGTACCTTATTCTCTTTTCTTTGACCCACCCTCCCCCCCTTCTTTGTTTATTGTATTTGTCGCCTGGCACACGTGACCAGCCCCTCTATTTGAAGAGGTTTTTGTTTTATTGTCGCGTGGCACGCGTGATCAGCCCCTCCACTCTGGGAGGTTTGTTTTGTCACGTTTTTTTGTGTTGGTGATGTGCAGGTACAGGTTGGCGAGCGGCATCTGTTTCGACTTCTCCATTCGTGGGTTTTGGGAGCGATTTCTCTGCCTTACGTTTGTCCAAGCCCCTTGCCGAAGGCTTATCACTAGGGTTTTTCCTCGAAAACCCGAAAGGGCGGGGTTTTTTAATCCCGGTGATAAGCTTTCGGCAGGTACACTAGCCAAACATCTATTAGCATTGTATTTTATGGGGTCCAAATTATATAATTGGATATTCCCTTTATTTTTCATGGGTAGTTCGCATGTGTACGGCTACCCACTATCCACTATTGTAGAAAATCTGCTGAGATGAATGAGAAGCCTAGTCTAGGCGGTTTTTGTTGGTTTCATGCGAGCCCCATTCTAGAATGAAGAATAGAAGGAATGGCATCTACCCTCCACATCCTGCAATGAGAAAGCTCTGGAACGGCAAATGTAAATTATACAAGGTGAAATCTCAGAGGCTGATCAAACGCTATTTAAAGGCCAACTTGCATGTGTTGTGCAAAGAGGATGATGACATATTTAACAAAATTTGAACTTTTTCAAACCCAATAGATATACGTGAAGGATAACATGATAAAATTATTTGTAAATTTACTCTTATTGATCAAAGTATAGAATTACTTTCTAAACTAATTTTCATTCTAATCTATTTAAAATTAAATTTTGATCTAAGATAAATTTTGTATGATTAAAATGCTATTTTTTTTAAATATTTAAAGAAAGTTCTAAATTGACATTAATTAAATGATTGCATTTATGTTTAAACTATGTATCATTATGTTTATGTTTCGATTTAAAAAACAAATTGAATAGTTTATTATTGATTTATTCAATATTTATTATTAAACCATTAACATTATCATTTAATTAATTTCAATCTAAAACTTTTTTAAATTGTTTTATCCTGCTATAAATGCTATCTATTAAATTTGAATAAGTCCAAGTTTTGTTGAATATGTCATATAGAGTTCCTCTTTTGCAAGGTTCTATTTACTTTCCATGTATTATTATGTACTTGATAATACGTTCTTGCCTTGTTCTGAATTTTTTTTACTATGTTTTGCAAAGCTTAACTCGCCTAAAAGTCGTGGTTTCGCACAAGAACTACTTAACTTTGAACCTAAAGTGTGGACAAAAATTATATTTGTTTAAAAGAATAATTGTCCTTATGTTTTTCTGAGATGGTAATATGTTTTTTTTTCCCTCTTAGATGTCAAAATTATGGGCAGAACTTTATGATGAACAATAGAAGGAATGGCATCTACCCTCCACATCCTGCAATGAGAAAGCTCTGGAATGGAAAATGTAAATGATACAAGGTGAAATCTCAGAGGCTGATCAAACGCTATTTAAAGGCCAGTTTGCATGTGTTGGTGCCAAAGAGGATGATGACATATTTAACAAAATTTGAACTTATTCAAATCCAATAGATATACGTGAAGGATAACATGATAAAATTATATGTAATTTTACTCTTACTAATCAAAGTACAAAATTACTTTCTAAACTAATTTTCATTGTAATCTATTTAAAAAATTAAATTTTGATCTAAGATAAATTTTGTATGATTAAAATGCTATTTTTTTAAATATTTAAAGAAAGTTCTAAATTGACATTAATTAAAAGATTACTTTTATGTTTAAACTATGTATCATTATGTTTATGTTTCGATATTAAAAATAAATTGAATAGTTTATTATTGATTTATTCAATATTCATTATTAAACCATTAACTTTATCATTTAATTAATTTCAATCTAAAACTTTTTTTAAAGTGTTTTAAAAACTATAAAAATTTGTAAATTGTGAAAATCCTCATAATATTTTTAAGTTATCACTTATCAGACCATTGGATATCATTTAGAAATTATCATGATTGCCAAATTTTAAATTTGTTAACTCACTGAAAATTAAAATCTTATATCCTTGAAATGTTTAATTCTAAATAGATAAAATTAGTTTGAAAAAGAGTTTTATACTTTAATAACTACTAAAGTGTGTATTTAAAGATAAACTTATATAATTAGAACTTATAAAACATATAACAATCAAGAAGAATTAAACAATACATATATTGTTATAAATGCTATCTATTAAATTTGAATAAGTCCAAGTTTTGTTGAATATGTCATATCACCTACAATCGGATGGATGTGTTCCAACAAAGTGAAGAAGGAAAATCCACTTCCAAGTACTTTGTGCAGAAATATAGACATTATATGACATGCTCATAATGAAGTCATCAATTATCCACGTGGTTTACAACGAACTCTAGCTCTTTATCTACAACAATCTCCTTATGGAGATTTAAAAAATCTTTGGAAACCTTGTCACAAAAAGGAAATGCAGGAATATTCAGTATATCATGATCAAATTGATATATATTTAAAAATAAAATACCTGATCCTCATAATGCAGGATGTACTCTAGCTACATGAAAGGTAAACTTTGGTTTCTTGTAATATTTTCTCAAGTTCATATGTATCCCAAGTCCAAATGCATTAACATGGTAACCCAACTTGAAGATCAAATTTCATATCATTAAACACTCCTTTTATAGATATACTAGTAACGGTGCCCGGCGTTGCCGGGCATAGCTACATACATTGGTAGATCTTTGTGTAGTAAGTAAAATGAATTAAAAATAAACATTACATAGGTTATTAATGTGTTCAAATTTGAAAAGTGAGAATGTTATATAAGTGTGAAGCCATAACATAAGGAAGGAAGGAAGGAAGGAAGGAAGGAAGGATATTTTAACGTCCGCGGAGGCCAAACTTGACCTATGACTTAGTACATGCAGTACACAAAGCAGATAAAACCACACCAAAAAGACAAATGCTACTATACAATGTGTCCCTACTCATCGAATGAAAAAACCCCCACATGGGAGGAAAACCCCAGTAGTAGGCTCTCGATCCCTTGTCCCGTAAGGGATTCTCGACGGCAGTAGAGACTTGCAAAATGTAGGATGCGAGGCGTGCAACCATTGGCGATGCCCGAAGAATTGATGCAAATGCCGGTGCCGCAGAGTATCTAAGATCAGCATGTGTTGCTCGGATATGCGTATATGCCAGACACTCTTGCAGAGCATGGTGCTCATCCTCTAATGTCCGCATGTGGCAACACTGACATATTCTCTCATGTCGGGGATTCTCTCGCCCTCCATCGTAGTCCAACGACTGTTTCAATTCGAGATGATGGGACCCGTCCTCACGGAGGCGATAGCTCTCCTCGTTTCTTCATAGATATATAAACTTTCAAATAATCGGTGTGGGCCATGTTCCGGTGTTGGATTAACTTGCGTGTGGTAGTGCTCGCTTTTTAGGCTTTGCACGAGTGGTCGCATCCCACGAGTGGTGGCAAAGCGCTCATTCAGTGTCGCGGCCGTCCACGGGCATCGGGCATAGCCACAATCTGGCGGTAGTCTATAGACCACGCTATGAACCACCCTGGCCGGTGCTCCTCGCCATACCCTCTTTAGTCGCTGTGGCTCTTGTGCCAATAACAAAGCCCTGGGAAGACGCGTTGTGCATCCATGCCGGTGACCTTGTGGAAATATGCAAGATGTCCACAAGATAGCGATAATGTTGCAAAATAAACCCAGTCTCATATAGCAAAATCTGATAAGGCACCGTGTCCTTGATACCTAGGCTGTATGTTAAGAAGGCCTTTTGCACCCTCTCTAGCTTATCCCAGGTATTCTTGCTAATTGCCGGACCCCAGACCTCTACCCATACAACAATACCGGTTCAACGAGTGCTCTGAACAGGTGTGCTCTACGTGCCCAGTCACATAGGGGTCAAAGCATAGAGGTGGGGGACACTTTTTATGTCCTGGACACTTGGTGCTTAGTGGGTGCTTTCTGGGGACCTTTTCTTTGTATTTTGAAAAAATATTTTTATTTTATTTTTTTAATATTTTTCCTTGAAACGCATTAATATTACGCCTTTGAATACAAATTTTCAGCTTTAACGGGGTTACAGAAAAAAAGATAAAAATAAATAAAATTTTCAGCACTGGGTGCTTAGTGGGTGCTTGGCTAGCGTAAAAGTGGCCCCCAGCTCCATGCTTTGACCCATAGGTCTATTCTGTAGCAGCTATTCTGCATAGCATACAGGGCTTTCCATCCTGCGCTAACCCGTCTTTCCACACAGTCATCCCATAACATGCTAACGCAAAAGTCGATTCCCAGATACTTGAAGGTCCTTACAACATCCACCTTCTGTCCTCTGTAATAGAGATCTGGGATATCATGCTGCGAGGAGAGGACTGCCAGGAGCTTAGTTTTCTGCAGGTTCACCGTCATTCCTGTTGTGTCATAAAACCCACTAAGAGCGTCCAAATGCTGCTGCATACTCCTGGCTATATGGGATAGCAAGTCTACATCGTCGGCATAGAGCAATTGCCTTATATTGTATGCCTCTGGTAGCTGCGGGCCACCGCCCCCATGTTCTTGCATCCAAGTCTCCAACTTGTCAATGTAGAGACCAAAGAGCGTTGGAGATAATGGACATCCCTGTTTAACCCCTATGGTGCTAGCAACTCGCTGATCTGATGCAGGCAATGCAGCATATATCCCATCTTAGAGTCTATAGAAGGCAACCATTTAATGGTTGATGTACTACTAATTATGGGCAGATGGCATAACCATATATAATTCGACATTATAGATCACATGTAGATGTATAGGTGCTATAACTATAGAGGGGATAGGTGGTGCAACTAAGTAGGAGCCATCTTGAGGCACATAAGTTTGTTTTGCAAATTGAGTGTCCACAATGTGGTAAAATGGAGTGCACTAATTGGGGATACATTGTGCATGGTTATGGTGTCATCTGAGTGTCCAGGGAATGATTGTGGTACTCTGATATGCAACATAAAGGATGGACGCTTGATGCCTGGTCAATTATAAAATGTGAGTTTGAGTTTGAGTTTGATGTTGTGTTAGAAATGCCATTATTAATACGTGTTTCAATATAGGAGCTTGGATAAGGCACGCATATTATTTAACAATCTCTAAAATCTTTGTTGCGCTAGCTAAGCCATAAATGTATACCATGCATTGAAAGGGATATCAGGCCGGCCAACATAACATTTCCTACAATGTTTTCATTACACTTCTACAAAAGACGATCTTTACCAGGTTATGGAGATCATGGAATGTGTTAACCAATAGGAATATTTGTTGTAATGCTTGTAGTGGTAATTGGTTCTTATTGTGGTTGCACCATCTATTCCAAGCTTGTACTCGTGCAGAGGGCTTGGATTTGTTGGTTTGAGCCCCCATTTTGTAACCAAGCATTGTATATAAGAATAGTTGGATGCTAATGAACTGGCCAAATCAAGGGCTCTCGCGCCAAGTAATTCAGAATCTAGTTCAGTCCCAACCTACTATTTACAACAGACATTTGATCGACAAAAGGTTGACCACTCTGTTCCTTCCCAATAGCTTTGCTTATATATATTGATCAAGATTACAACAATTGAAGGAAGAAACTGCACAGTATCAACTTGTTCTTTCTGGACATGATGTCTATAGTTCCTCAACAGATTAACAAAAGAGCATAATTATCTCATGACATGTATCCCAAATTAGCTGCGAAAAAAGTAGACGCATGCCTCTTCGTTGGACTCTCACAGAAGCTCAAGGATGGGATATTCATCATGCAGCAGTATATCTTTCCTCTTTGTTTCTGAACTATTTGCCTTGCTCTAGTCCTTGAAGTTCATGGATTGGTGGTGCAAGGTTCTAATTTTCAAACTGTACTTATGTATGCAAGCATATGAAGTAAAATAAAGCAACAAAATATAATAACATGGAATGTTGCTTGTGTTCATCACATGTAGAATGGTTCACCTACTGGAAGTTAAAGCCCTTGACATGGCGTGTTGACCATATTCATCATGTTGCTGAAGACTGAAATGTGCCCCATCATTTGAATCATCCACTTTCAAATTGAAACCTGATAACTAATTATACATGTACATCCTTGTTAAGCTGATGTACCTAGTTGTTGGGTGCTTGTCTCAACTCCAACTAATGTCCTTTAGTGTATTGAGAACTTAAGATTGATAGCCTGCTCCAAACCAGATGAGTAATCCCTCTAAGAAATGTAGCTGACAATAGTGATCTCCTAGGCAATACAATCAATCTCGAATGATCCACTCTTTCAATCTTGACCAACTGAAACAGAAAATAAATTATCAAGACTGGATATGAAGATGTACATTTCTAACAATATTTGGAATAAATGGCAGGCCCATCCTACTATTTCAAAGCATAAACCTAGCTTCAATCTCGATTGATCCACTACTCTAGAGAATGGATCAATCAGCTCCAGCGTATCATTTCTATTTTACCTGGATCAAATGGTTAAACTGTGGATAATCTAGAATGAACAACCCACTTAACTCTATCTAGATGTTACTGAATTGGCAGAGAAATGCCTGCAAGCTCCAAGTACAGTTACAACATATCAAAGACGACTTTAAACAGCTCTACAACTGGAAGCCATATATACCCCAGTCCACGAAATGTATCTATAATGTATGCTAAACCATATTTCAAGCCTTGACATATTGATTTATCTAGATTCAGACGTGCAAACTAACCTTTGAAAAAAACCAACAAAGTTGAGGCTAGATTCTATTTCATCTGTCACTACAATGTCACTACAAAAAGCAAATGAAGTAGGATTCCCGCACTGCCAACAGTTCAATAAGGAAGTGATATACCTCGGGAATACAACCCTTAAATAGGCATGAAGTGTTCATAATGCAAAAACCGCAAAGGGCAAACCTTTTCCTTGAGAGTTGCGAATGTGACCATAAGTTGATGCATACAGGCAGGTGTGGATGGTGAATAAAGTACTTGTTCAGCAAATATGGTGAACTCTACCCTCACTGCAATTCCAAAACATGGCTCAGAATGAACGTCTTCCATCAATGATATTAGGAAAAAAATAGAAGTTGCATACAACAAAATGCTCACCTTATTATGCAAGAATGATAGTCATAAAAACATATTAATTTAGATGAACAAAATCTGCTAAATATAAACTCTACAGTGCCTTCAAGCCCAATAAAAAAGATGAAGTACCAATTCTTGAAGCCATAAATCAACTCTGCACTTAATGCAGCTAATCCTGAGTCTATTTAGCCAACCTTATTAGTTGGCAACTTCACTATGCATGGTAAGTATGCACCTGCCCAGCATTTCGTCTACACAATTCTGTGGGGATGCAAACACTCAAGAAATTTGGCTCAAGAAATACCATGACATCACATAGCACTCAGGATTAAACTCTGCAGCACAGGAATAAATCCATCCTCCAAAGAAGCTGCCTGCATAGCAAAAATGCTAAAGTTAAATATGCATAGAAAAATCAAGGAACATGATACAGCTGAAGAAATACTGCTTGCCAAAAAAGACGAATGAATCCGAGCACAAAACTTGAGCTTCTGCCAAACTAAGACCAACCACATGCCGTCCATAATTAAATATAAGGCCAAAACCTTACCCAGCTAGCTTAGCCAGTTTTGAATAGATTGCAATTTTTGAGCTGCTTGCCAATAAGAACTAAGAAAATAGAATTCGAAAATCATGATAAAAACCAAGTATACTATGAAGAATGGATAGATCATTCCTTATTGCTTTTGTCTCCATCAAATAGCATGAATAAGACTTTTGAATATAGGTGGATTGTTGATGCTCCAAAATCATGCTCCAAATCCACCATGTCTGTCCTAGCTTCCAGAATCGTGCTATTTGTGAGAAGGCAGGTCTGGAAAAGAAGAGACGAAACAGATATATTTACTACCGGGACTGAAGCATTTCAAGAATTATGACATACATGCCGGGTTCCTATCATCCTCACATAGGGGAGATTTCTAGCCTCCATCTGATGTCGAAGTATAGAGAAACCCTAGCAAAGCATGCATGCTCAGAAGACACGTCCCCGTTCAAAACACCATAGGGAAAAGAAGTTCTGCGATTTTCGGAAATCAACAAATTTTTTTGAGATCGGAAAACCCCAAACCCTTAGAAAATTGACATAGAAAAAAAATCAAAAAAGTTTTTCACCTGCCGGGAAAACCAAATTTAAACAATAGATATTAAATATCCCTTCTTTATAAACATATTAATGGAATCATACTTAATGCCCTCCCCTTGAAAACTTATAAACTAGACATCCATAACATCATTATTGCAATAAAATGGAGCCATTTTTTCTCCAAATGAACATTAAATTGTTTCTTTTAGGGGGTTCTATTTCATATAGAGCAAACAAATTTAATACATATTCCAATTCCCTTTTTTTTTTTGAAGGCAAGAATCTGTATTGTGTTCGAATGATAAAACATTTATGTACATACAGTTGAGTATGGAACTGCTACCACTTCTCTAAACTATGAATAGTAGTCCAAACTCTGAGCCTAATACTCTTAGAACCCCTCTCAACTTCTTCTCTGTAGGATACTACAGTAGGACTAAGTTTCTAGACCTAATGATGCAACTAGGGACAGTTACTGAACAAGATTTACCCGGCCTCTGCTCCAAACAGATATTATGGAAGCACGACTCTTGTCTTTCCACATGTCCCAACTGCATCAAAGCTTCAAAAGGATTGGCACTAAGATAAACAGAAGAAACCAGACTTGAGATAGAGAGACATAGAAGAACGGGGCAGCCAAGTGCACTGATCTGCCATCAAGCAAACACAAGATCCTCTGTACGCATATAGTGGTGGCCAAGCCAGATGCTGTAGCAATACTATGGGGAGTGCCCCGCTGTGCGCAGCATTCTACCTTCTTCTCACCAAGCGAGCCAGCAAGGGCACCACCGCTAGAACCCTGAATCACGTCGGGTGCATCTCCATCTAGCTATGCAGCCCTTGTCTTCCTGCAAAACCAAGATCATTTCTAGGGTCTCTTGACCTAGAAGCCCATCGGTGCTTCGATCGGCTCCCGAAATTGAGTTCAGGAGCCAGCCGGGTTCGCCCAAGCAAACCCAGAAAATTCGCCAAGCGAACCCCCGATTCGCCCGCGAACCCGCCATGTTGACGGGGCGCTTACGCGGCACTACCTACCGGGTTCGCCTGTGCGAACCCGAACCGGGTTAGCCAACCGTGCGAACCGGCGGTCGCGACATTCACGTAAGGGCATTTATTACCCCGCCGGGGTTCGCTTAACCGGCAAAGGCGCGATGCGTAGGGGCATTTATTACCCCCGGGTTAAGCCCAAGCGAACCCAATAGGCGGGGCTACATGAGGTTTCGTGAGGGGCATTTATTACCCCGCGGTTCGGTTAAGCCAAACCGAACCCACCGGGCCCCCCCCCTCCATGAGAAGCGCCATGAACAAGGATGGCCGCTCCGTTGAAGAAGGCGGATCTGCGCCGGAATTGTTTGCACTTGTTGCTCTCATGTTTTTCTTTGGCTGAATTTGAGCTCCATTCCGGGGAAAACCAACCGCCTGCTGCTCATATTTTTCTCGCTTTGGCCGCATCTCTTTAGCCGCCAGGTGAAGTCAAGTCGCTTCGCTTGATAGCCGATTCTAAATTTTCTGATAAGAAATCGGCATTTGACGCTGATTTTAGTACATCTGACGAAGAAACGGAGAAATCAGAAGCCAAATCTATGAAGCTCTCGCACTGAGCTCTTAAATCACTGCCCAAACCAGAACTCTGCAGGCATCTTGGCATTGCTGATCCAGTTTCTAATATATATCATCTGACTGCCAATGTAATTCACTTCTGATAAAAGCATATTGAAAGTAATACTACCACTCTGTTCAACAGGATTAAGCAGTGATCCGGCACATGTTTTGGCCCTCATAATCGAAAAAATAAGAACCTAAGCAAATCCTGATTTCACATTAGATTTCGGGCAATTAGATTTCGGGGGTTTTGATAAAATAATCCTCCAAGGACGTGGGGCTCTGGTGAATTGAACATAAGCACAGTACCGCCGTAGCTTGAACTTGCATCCCTCCAGGCACTTAATTTCTTGTATGTCGTGCCTCTTGAATGCTTTGACATTGTATGTTTCGGGTTTCAAAGCCATCGACAAAGGTAAGCGGTTGATCCAACCGTGGAATGGATCAAATTGTGTGGCAAAAGGGTTTTCAAAGACACGAACCGCCATCTTTGGTAAACGCCACCCTCCACCAAGACACGGTTTTGGTTCTTGCCAATTCGCTTTGGCCCCCCTACGCGCAGATACGACCGCCTGCATGCATTCGCCACCGACCAGACGCCGATTCATCTGGTTCGCCCAGCGAACCCGGCAGGTTCTGGGTACGCTGCATCGCTTCATCACTTGGCGATCGATCCGCCTCACCGATACACTTAATCTGGGTTTGGTTCGCCAGTTTAACCCGACAAGCAATGCCACGCAGCGACATACCACAACCCCGGATGCCACGGCCCTCGCCGTTTGCGGGCGCATCCATGTTTGCTCAAGTAATTCAAAGTAACCCGCTTTGGCACTTTGACTCACCTCGAGCTAATAAAGTGGGCGGAAGCCCATGGCTCTCAACCTGCCCCATACATCCTGACTATCAGTACACAAGCCATCCCTTGCTGGGAAAAGGGAGCGCAGGCCCTGCTACATGTTAAATAGACAACAACAAAATCTTCAAACAATTGCAGACAGAGTATGAAGAGTTGCTCCACTTATATCAATAGATCTTACCCTTGCCAACTCCTGGCACCCGCTCAAAGAAAATTTGCAGGCTAGTACTAGTAATGAAAACACCTCTTCTTCTTCCTTGCCATAGTACTACAAAGAAACAGTAGTTCTTTCCAGCCTGCCTTTTGCCCAACCTTAGAGATCCCTTCCAAAAGATGTTCTAGCAAAAGTTTCTGTACTAAGCAGTGCTCTCCTTCTTCCTTTGGTGATGAATACTACAGCTATGCTTGTATTTTTTCCCTAAACAACTGTATCTCTTCTCTCAGCCAGCACACCAAAAGTATCCAAGAAAAGACCTATCTCAAAAGTAGAGCTGCTCCATATAATCTTAACCACTACCTGAGGCACAGCTCCCATAACCGAAAATCTTGTGGAAGATGCAAGAACAAGCAGCAGAAGAACCAGGTACACCATCCTTGCCAAGCAACACAGAAGCCTCTGAATCATTAGAAGCTGAAAGATAAGGAAGAAAAGAAGATTTTCCTAGTTAATTGCACAAAAGGGAGCGAAAGAATGGAAAATTCAGCTGCGTAAATACGATTCATGCAACCCCGTCCCTTGAAGCACGGATCCTCGATTGGTCTCCGTGGACGATAAAAGTACCTTCCTTCCTTCCTTCCTTCCTTTAAGAGGGACACTACTAGAAAATTCCCACTCAGTGATGCTAGGGTGATCAACAGCATAGTCTGGCTCAATAAATTCTTATATGTCTCTGGAGTGGACAAAGCTACAAATAACCCTGTTTTCATATGCCCCAGACACGTGAAAGAAATGGCCGATTTAAGACTTAATAGCAAGGATTTCAGACTGGTTGAAATGGAATAGGTTGCTGTTATTTGGAAATGTAAGACAGAGATGATTAATATTCTGCAGTATACTGAAGACAGTTGTGAAAAAACTACCATATTTGTTAGGGATTTATAAAGCCAATAAAATGGAATATCGATGGATAACTAATGCACATAGAACTGTGTATACCAGGTTCTCTAATGTTATCACTGCTATACTCAACATGATAGTGGAAATATGGCCTAATATTGCCAGAAAGTCATGTGAACAGTTCTGTAATCTATTTTCTAATAAAATATACCCTAATTGGATGGTCCAATCCATATATGACAGCGTCCTGAATTTGCCAGATAAAATCACAGACATCTTTGTGGCTGATATCGCAAGATGTTATGAATGCATACCCCTTATTCTATTCTATTCTATTCTTATGGGCGAATCTGGTATATGCCATGTGATTTATATGATCATTCAGGAAACATGGGATTATATGAGAGGTCTACACTACAACAATAAACTTTGGATCAAATATGACAAATAAGAGCAGTACATAGCTAAATGGTTCAAGGTGGACCCAAAAGGGAAATGTTGGAATTTGATGACCAAGGATTTATGCATACAGGCTAATCTATGGTTACTCACAAATTGTTACATTATGAAAGGACAGAAAACATGGCTACAGATTAGTGGCATACCCATGGGATTTGCGTGCAGTCCATGTTGGTGTAACCTATATCTTGCCTAGTTTGAAGCTAGATTCATGTACAATTTGACAAAACAAGGAAGATACACAGAGGCAACTTTATTCAAACATACGTATAGGTACATGAATGACGCAATGTCATTAAACTGTCCTGATATCAGAAAATTCTTGCAACTGTTGGGTGCTGGCAGTAATGATGGCTTACAAATATATGGCATAAGGTATCTCGGAGTTAAGGAAGAAACCCTGTTCAAACTGAATGATGACCCTGATTGTAAGTTTGGTTATAAAGGAAATTTTCTGAACATAACCATTGAGATTCTTAGTAAGGCCAATGGGATCTACGGAACTACCAGATATGATAAAAGGAATGAGCTCCCTTTTAGTGCTATCAAATATATCCATGCTAATAGTTGTAGACCTTACTTTCAGGCGAGAAATGTTATTATATCCCATATCCTTTCATACATGTATATAAATACATGTCCCAAGACCGCAACGAAAGATATCATGATGATTATACAGACTTTTGTCGATAATGGGTTCGACAAGAAGGGACTCAATAAAAGTGTACACAAGTATGTGTGCAACAGCATATTTCCTGGTCTAAGATATGATGCTGAAATTTTGCAACGATATCTTATACCGAAATAAATAAGGTATGTTTTTCATTATTGTTGTAAAATGTTTGTCCTTACTTTTGGCTTTGTATGGGCATATGGCTTAACCACTCCTGTGACAGTGGGGGTCAGCCATTCCCATGGTCACAGTTATCATTATGCAGTGTACTTGCATGTTTAAAAGGTGTGTTAAGCTGTTTGTAACATTAGGGCTTTGTTTATAAAAGTAATGAGTGATCATAATATATTACAATAATAGAGGCTTTAATCTACTGACAAATAAGGGTGCCACTAACAGGAAATACGGGTGTATAAAATAAAGAATATATGGTGCACCCTTCCGACTTACTTCTATAGTATATCTGTATTGGACTTACATTGGAAAACCGTAAGTAAAACTTACAAGTATATGTCTGCTTAACCTTATACAACTAAGGAACTTTGGTGGAAATACGTAATGATGATGCTATTAAGATCATTCTAAAGTTATATTATACCATTGATTATTTTTAAGTCTAGTTGGCATAATATTTATCTCCAGCCGTAACAATTTATATTGCCTGACCATTCCGGATTTTGTTTGACCATATCTGGTTCTGAACGTAAAAGCCCTTTTGGCGGGGTTTATGGGCTATAGTACAGATGGAGAAGAGTCCTCTGACTCAGATAGAGAATGGCTGGAATCTGAGGCTCTTAGGCGAGATTTTGAGGATTGTGCATCTTCTGCGATTGCAAAGATTTAAAGATGGAACCTCGAAGCTCTAGAGGTGGTTTTGGGCAGAGTAAGAACCCCTATAACAGAGATGATAGAGCTGGTTTTCAAATGGAGCCTAAGGCTTCTGGAAGAAAGAGACAAGGAGATTTTATGGCTGCTCAAAGCGTGGATGAAAACATAAGAGATAAGTGAGGATCTAGAGTTGAATCAGGTTCTTCGGTCTATTCTTTCTAGTAGACCTTAAAGCAGACTTTATAAATAGACATCAGACATTCACTGAGGTGAACCCTGTGGTTTAAATTATAAACATATATCTTACAGCCCCATTATAGTTCCTTAAAAGGATTTTTTATTTACCCCTGTGACGTTTATCTAAACTATTGCATGCATAGATGGGAATATCAAAGTCTGCTCTGTTTAAAGGAATAGGTGTTTATGTTTTAATCTTCTATTATGCTGTATTCTTATTCATACATCCATTTTTAACCCAAGGAGCAAAAGGGGACAATGGGTGATCAGCGATCAGCTGAAAACCCCATTGTACCTTTTGGCCCTTGCCCTGTTACCAAGATTACTGCGAACAGAGTATTGAATGGCTGCAGGTACGAGGTTTTCCTCCCATTGTCCACTTTTTGTTCTTTAGGCTTTTTTCTGGATGGATGGGTAAGGATTTTACTTGAAGATGCTTTGGTTTAACCTGGACTTATATCTCAAGATTTACAAAAAGGGAAATTATGAAGAATATCAGCTCTGGTTACTTCTTATACGCTTATAAATATATTGTTCTTGAAATGCCAGCTATAGTATGGGGCTGTTACTTATATTGTTAGATTAGCAATAACAAGTTTGGAAAGTTTAACACTTGGTGCAGTTTGACTGATCGGTACTATGTTGTTTAGCAACAGATGGTCATAAGTAGTATTTAAGAGATCATATAGATTTGACTCTATAAAATTTGCTAAAGTATGAAAGCTGATTGTTGTAATAAGTCTTGATACAGCTATATGTCGTTTAATAGTAATGGAATCCTTTTTAATGATACTGGTACATTTTGATGGTGGCTGGTTTATGCACATAGGAAAATCATAGACATATCTGGTCATATGTATTAAGTACAGGCCATGGTTTACATATACATCTACTATCAGGCCACTAATTAACACTCTATAGTATAGACTATGGGCTGAGATCTCAAGATTGTACAAGTCCTTTAATTTGCTTCAAAAAGATCTAGAGAACAAGCTTGACATTCTTACAGCTACTTTGCACATGCAGCAACAAGAGATGACACAATTTCAATGTGCATTGAGGTCTGAATTGGCAAAGTGTCGTAACGACCTTGCAACGCTCACTGGCAAAATTCATGCTGAACATGCAAAGCTTTGGGAAGCAATTGAGGGCGCAAAGTTGGAGTTTGCTGCTTGTCATATGACTGTGGAGCACCTAATGGTTGATATTGGCAAGCAAAGACAAGATTTACTCCGCCATGTCTCTGAGGTGTCTACGAGTTGTAATACTCGCATGCGAGCATTGGAAGAAAGCATGACCTGCCAAGTGACTGAGCTTGCTAAGGACACATCTAGTCGAAGTTGTTTGCCTTTGAACGTTCCTATTCTCATGCAACTAAGGCACCTCCAACTTCTTCTTCGCAAAGATCATGATCCTCAATGTGAGATCCATGCCTAGTTCATCCTCCCCCAATTTCAAAACTCTCATGTAACGTGTTTTGCATCTACATCCTGCATCTACATCCGCTCAAAGGCGAGAGAATACATTGATAGGCACAACCGGTCGCTGTAATCTGGTAATTAAGTGGCATGCCGGAAGAAGCATCGAGGACTTGCAAATGTCTGGTACGACTTTGGTGTTAGCTAAATTGGACTTCACAACACCGCTTGTTGCCGGCTTTGCACATAGGGTTGGAGCATTGCAGCCCCCACCACAATGATAGTGAAATTTACTGATTGCAAAATTTGAGTACTAAAATGGATATCCTCAAGCGAGGCCAAGCAATTGAAAGGGACATCTCTCTATCCGGATTTTGATCTTACTAAGTCCCAACAGCTTAGCCGGACGCCGGGAATTTGCAAAGGTCCGGGACATTCAAAAGAATGGTGGTAAAGCCGCACCGAAAACTACGTATTTTTACACCATCACATGCAACCTTTTTGGCGACCTTTCATCATGCTAAGGCCACTCATACCGCTGGTGTTAAAGTCCATTCTCCCATTTCCAATGCACATACCAATGCCGCAAATGCGCCTCGTGTTGTTCCATCTTCTCGCACCCACCACATCTTCTTATGCTCAAGGCCATTCCTCTCATGATGTTGCTAATGGTACCCTTGATGATGCCGCTTTGCCGATGTTCTTGCTATCTGCTTCGGCTGCGGCCGCCTCTATTGCTCCAGTCTCCTCAGTTCGCACTGCTCATACCTCAAATGTACCTTCCTAGGAAATGTGCCTTCGATTGGTGTCCTGGAATTGTCGAGGTTTTCCCTGGCGTAAAGGTGATGGCTTGAATCCCATTGCAAAAGATATGGATATCATTCTGCTCATGGAAACGTGGGAGCATTCACCAAACGGCTACCTCATTTTACAGGGCTATCAATTCTTTTCATTTTTAATGAATGTCATGGGCAACGAGGTTGCGGTGGAGTTGCTTGCTATTTCAAGGATGCCCTTGCTCCATATATCACGCTTCATAAAGCTGATAGATATAATCGTTACTTGTGGATCAAACTTCATTGCCACAATATTAGTACCATTTTTGTTGCTTTTCATTTACTTCCCACCTACATCATCACCTTTTATGATGAATATGATGTCGCCGCAGTTGATCCTTATGGTGATCTTTATGATGATATTGCTCAATTCAAACAGTTGGGGCATGTTATTCTTCTTGGTGATTTCAATGCTCGCACTGCTGAAATGCAAACTGCTCAACTCATACTTGAGGATGTTCTTGACCCTTTATGGATGTCTGCTAATGATACAGTCTGATTTTCCACGCTCATCGCCCGATGCTAATAAACCCGTCTCAACATTTGGAAGGGAGCTCATCCAACCAGTGAAGTCTTTGAGATGGTACTTTGTAATGGCTTAGAGCAATGGCCACACTCTAAAGGTATTACATGCATGTGATAGGCAGGTGGTGGTGGTACTAGTGTTGTTGATTATGTCATTTCCCAAGTGCAAGCCTTGGATCTCATTTCAGATTTTCGAATTGGCACAAGGCATAGAGATGAGGAGATAAAATCTGATCACTATCCACTTTATTTGTCATTAAAGTGACAGCTTCCACCTCTTCCACCCATTGCTATCCAGGCTCCTGTCCCTCGCATTCGCTTGACTTATTCTAGATCTTTTGAATATGAACAGACATTAGCTCCTGCGCTTGCAGGTATTTTGGATTACCCAACTCTTCAAGAACGTAATGCAGCATTTGCTGATACTTTGCTTACTTCTACTGTCTCTTGCTTTGGTACACGCACTTCTGGTGTTGCTCATGCTGGTAGGAAATCCTTTCCTAGAAATGCCTGGTTTGATGAAGACTGCAAGCAGCTTAAAAAACAATTGCGAATGATAGTTGAGCCGATACGACATAATGCCATTCATAATTATAAGTCTGTTTTGAAACGCAAAGAAGGCACGCTTTGTTGCTTTGAGCAACCGAAGCAAATGTTTGAATTATCGCTACGCGAGCCTCGGACCTTCCGGGCAAAAATATTATATCGACCACCTCCTACCCTTGGACATATTTCTATGCAGCAATGGGATAAGCGATTGGTCCACTTATATGATCATCCCGGGGTCCTTAATTAAATGGCCTCCTTTGGTAGGTGATATTCTTCAATTCACGAGAGGAGGAAGTCAAAAAAGGATTGCGGCATCTATCTAATGGCAAGTCTCCCCGATCTTCAAGGTTTGCAAAGCGAATTGCTTAAATGGGGGGTCCGCTATTGCTTCCAATCATCACTACTCTTTTAAATCAAGCTTTGCAAGAAGGCTTGCCGAAAACTTGGGTCACAAGAAGGTCGCACCAATTTACAAAGCAGTGATAAGCATGACCCTTCTAATTATCGCATGATCATGATAAGTTCCATATTTTCAAAGCTCTTAGCCGGTCTTTACCGAGAAGCAGTTGACATCATGGGCGTAACATACCGGGTGTATGCGTCTTTGTAGGACAAAGCAAGGCTTTCGTCCCATGTCATTCTACAATAGACCATATTTTCACATTGGCGCATGCTTATTGAACATAGTCGAAGTTTGAAACAAGACCTCTATATATGCTTTGTGGATTTTACTTCGCTTTTGATACAAGATTCCACGCCGAAGCTTCTTTGGCAAATAGCCTGCGTGCACTTGGGGTTCCACAAGATCTTCAAAATGCACGGTTTATCGGCTCTATGAAAGGGTTTTTGCTAAATTTCCCGCGATCGTGTACTCAAATCACTAGCAATATTGGAGTTCGCCGGGGGTTGCCCTTTATCTCCTACACTCTTTGGCTTGTACATTGATCAATTAGAAGAATGGCTTGATAATCATGGCGCGAGGGTCCACATTTGGCACACTATATCATTAGGCAACTTATGTATGCCGATGATGTTTCACTTCGCACATACCGCCGCTAGTATGCAAAGAAACATTTACATGCTCGCGACAGTTTCGTGAGAACACAGTGTCTACGTGTTAATCTGCGCAAAAGACCAAGTTTTTGGTAGTTCAATCTTCTCGTCACAATGTTCCCCTATGCACTATGATAGCCGCTGGTTGAAGTTGTAGATAGCTACAAGTATCTTGGTGTAGAATTGTAAGAACACACTTTGGGGAACAAAAGTATTACCAAGCGGTGGTCAGCCGGATGGAGAGCACTCTATGCAATGCAAAACAATTGTTTTCGCGCAGAAATTCATGATTGGCCACGGAAAGCCCACTTGTTTCGGGCTTTGGTAGAGCCTGTTTTACTGTATGGTTCTGAAGTGTGGGGCCTGCCATTAGTGCTAGTGCTTGGGAGAGCTTGGAGAGGGTGCAAATGTCCTTTCTCACTTACGACCTTGGAGTTAAAACAACGGTGCCCTATGCTATTCTTTTAGAAGAGACAGGTTTTTGGCCTCTTCAACATTCTGCCATGAAGCGCCATCTCCACTATATCTGCAAGGTGCACCACATGGATGATGTTAGGTATCCTATTCTTGCACTTGCCATGGCTGAATCTCCTCAAAGATTTGAAACGATGTTGGAAAGAGCATTGCACTACATGGTTTGCCCGTTGGGTCTGGTAACCGAAAGCAATCGCCGATGCTTGCCGGTTCGATCCCCGAGCTTTTGCAACAATATCTTAATGGTCGTTTTACTCAAAAGATATGGGACGCAATTACTTTGGCCCAAGTGAAAACTGGTCATTATCATGCACACATAAATCCCATTTTGGCACCAGGGCCCCAAGCTTATTTGCTTGCTTCATTGTCCAGAACAAGCTTGTAGCTATTGCATCAATTCGCATCGGGTCCCACAGTCTACGGATTGAGATGTGTAGATGGGAGCGGCGCAATTGCCGCGAAGCGAGACTATGTGCCTGTTGCCGCCATTCTGTTATTGAAGATGAAAGCCATACTCTTCCGAAGTTGCCCCGCTTTTGAGATAATCCGAATCATTTTTCGACCTTAGCATTCCATTCCACGCTTCCACAACTTCTCAAATAAGACCATCTCGTGCATGACTTGGCATTATACATACTTGAGGTTCTAGATAAACGTCTGCAATTACTGAGCCCTCAGTAGTCATTATCTAAGCTTGTCTAGTATCATCATTACTGCAAAGGTTTTTCCCTTGAAAACCTTTCGAGGCAGGGGTTTTTTAATCCTAGTAGTAATGATTGTACTAGCCCATTGTATGGGTCCCATGACCTATTGGTCTCCGTGGACGTTAAAAAAACTATTCTATTCTATTCTATTTAAGAATATCTCCCGAAACAATTGAAGTTTTACTATCAAATACACTTGGTTAAGTTTACAAAGGATAGTACAGTTTAAAAATGTACTGAAATAGGCTGAAATGGGTTCAAGGCTTAAATTATACACAGGATCCAGTTATGCTCTTCCAAGACCAAGATCTTGTTGTAATACATATAGTTGAATATACATATATAAGAGACATAAGATATTTATAAACTGTAAATAGGTAATAATTGAGGCTGGGTAATGGCCCTTTACATGTAAATGTGGCTGAAGATTAACGGAAGTTGATAAATTTTGAAGAGATTGGGGAGGTTGTAAGATACTATACTGGATTGGCTCAGTCCAGATGTAGGATGATAATACCACCAAAGGATTGACTGAGGTGAATGTCCGTTCTATGATTAAATAGTTCAGACCGGCTTTTTTTTTTTTTTTTTTTTTTTTTTTTTTGCAGTTAGCGATTGTCAAGTTCATGATGAATTTGCATGACCTTGGATGAGCTAGAAGTTATAAACATATACATATGTTTTACAGACTTTATATAGATATCATCCTATAAGTTGGTGTGTGGGTTAACTTTGAGGCACTCAAAAAGGGTTGGAATAACATAGGTATACAAAGTCTCAAATTTTATCTCTATTGCTGGTAGTGGCACATGTCACAACAGTGGACAATTCTCTAAACAAATGATTGCATATCGCATGAACATTTTAATTCCATGCTAATCTTGTTCGCCCATTTATACACAAACTTATAATATAGGTTTATATTGCTCATGACAGTTTATATATGAATAATGCCATGCCAACCTAATATAAATTGGAAAGCATGGCAACAATAAGCCACATAGCGTATAATCAATTGTGTATGTTGAATACATTACAAATTCTTACTATAAACCTATTTCAAATATCACTTCCATTCTTCAAGTGGTATAAAAAGTAGATAGCACTTGGGATTTCTAGCAAAGAGATGACACACAATAGCCAACAATAGGATCGAGAACAATAGGAATAGCGATTTGCAATGCCAAATATAACTTTTTAAACCAATTCACGAAAGCGGTTGCGAAAGGCTCACATTACTATCCTTTATACTTTATGGGGGGTACATAATTACCTGGTTGTTTGCACATTTCAAATAACTTGTTATCCATGTCAAACCACTCATTTCATACTTTCAAAGCATTGCGCACATTATTTAAAGTTATATATTTTGGAAAGGATATTAGTAGCACCTAATTTCTCCCCTATGCAAACATTTTATCCATTTAGGATGAATGGACACATTTGAAGCCGAAGTAGCAGGAACGTTGCCAGGCTGGTACTTCAAGATGTTAAACATCTTTGAAAAGCATGCTTATATCATACTATGTTAAGGCATCTTCACAAAACTAAATAATTAACAAATGGCATCTGAACGAAATTAATGGAATTCATAACAGGCTTACATAACAAAAATATACATGTATCATGGGAACTGATGATATTCATGTAGTTGCAGTGATCTACTATCTCATGAGAATCTGTTTTATTTTGTTGATGTCCTTGGTAGATGAAACAATGGTAGATGGATCTACAATAGACAATTCTTTTATATTATCTTTTGAGGTTATATTATTGTTGCAGATATTGACAACAACTAAGTTTCTCACCAAGTTCTATGCCATCTTTGCATTCAGCCTTTAAACAGTTGTTTCCAGTAACTGTTATTCAAGTTCTCATCCATATTTGCAATCAAGACATGTAAATGTAAGATCTTAAAATTATCCTTAGTTCTAACATAACATCTAAACAGCCAAAAACAAAAAAGGGCAACCGAAACCAATTAGAACAAATCACATTCTAGAGCCTATATAGCATGTTGTCATGCTGTAAGCCTTTTTCAATGCCTGGATACCATAATTGTAAGGAATTGAGCAATAGTTTTCAGGGAATACCTGAAGCTACTTGAATCTAAAAAGCTACTTCCACCCTATTTGATATGTGCATACCATAAGAAAAAAGGACTATGCAAGCCACGATCTGGCACAACATTTTCAGATACATATTTTTCCAGCTAGAGGATCTTCAAAATCTTGAATTCTAATAACAAAGACCAACAAAGATGGCTAAGTAATATGTGCTTGATAGTAATATCCTGGCTTCAGGTTACCTGGAATAGGTCTGTAATGTCCCCTTCTACTGCCGGAATTCCTGCAGGCCCCCTTCTACTGAAGACTATCTGGCAAACTCACAAATCCACACCTTGCAACTAAGCCCTGGGTATAATTAGTAAGCATTTGAAAGGCCTGAATAGGCACAACTAAATGCTCCAGTTAGCCATGGTGCCTTCTGCTTCCAAGCAGAGACATTAACGAAAAAAAGGTCAAAATTTTTCTTGCCACGAAAAATAGAGAGACATACCACTCGCACTGAAATGCACCGCTCAGATTGTGGAACTTGAAGCTATGCGTGCGAAAACTTCACCTTCTAACATCTTCCTACTCAAATCCACGACATATGACTCCATCGCTATCAATGCCCATATTTGCAACTCCCCCATTCCATACCCATAAACCTAAAATGGCTACAACGGCACTCCAAAACGAAGCTCACAAAGAAGAAAAATGATGAATACCTAATGCGTCTGCACAGCGGCGTTCCAAGCACAAAAACCAAGGCCATCCCATTTTAATAAAGAAGATATGCCATTTACATTCATTCGGTGGCTTTTAATAGCTGATTTAGCCCCTATAGTATGTAGTTTAACCCAAATAGTGATGAAAAAAAAACCTTATGGTAAGTATATCTATGACAAATGGCAAAAGAAGAAGAAGAAGGGAATGTAACGTTTCTAACCGACATGCCCTTAACCAACTGGGCAAAACCGTCTAGACGTTTATGAGTAGTCGCTTCTACCCATTTATGCCAATGTCTCGGGAACATGGCACTCAGATCTACTCGAGCGGTCTCCCATGGTCCGTTACAATCTCTACCACTAGAACTACGCTCGTCCTCGAGCATCACAAGAACATAGACCACACCATCCCATGGTGTCCAAGACCAAGTCATGACCTACCGTTCAATGGTATTCCGGGTCATACTTGCCCCCATGGAGACTCGAACTCGAGCCCTGCTCTAATATTAAATGTAACGTTCCTAATCGACATATACTTAACCAACTGGGCAAAACCGTCTAGAAGTTTATGAGTAGTCGCTTCTACCCATTTATACCGGTATCTCGCAAACATAACACTCAGATCTACTCGAGTGGTCTCCCATGGGTATGAACATGTTCTGTATGCCCAACAAATGTGAATCCCTGGAATGGCCTTCTATTCTATGCCTACATGATAGAAGGTTATTGTTCATAATGTACTTACTAAGCCTATTTTATCCTTTGCAACTTCAAACCTTTAACATTTTTCATTTATTCAATGCAACTTCGAACCTTTAACTACATCACATTCTACATATCACATGGCAGCTAATCCACTACCTAGCCACGATATCTTTGCATGTGATTATCTAGTATATATGGCAGGTTTAAGGTGATGGTGAATAGATTGACATCCTTCAATAAAGAAAAAAAACTTCGAACCTTTAAACTTTTTTCCATTCATACAATGGGTTTTAGGTTAGGGCTGGGTGTACCCAACAACCTAAACATTGGGCTACCATTCAGATGATAACTTTAGTTACCCCCCTTTTTTTTACCTTTTCTTTGATTTCTTTGATGGTACCCTTCATTTTTTTATTTTGAAGGCGATGCCTTCGATTCAAATTTTGCACTCTAAGATCTCACCCAAGCTCGAAGCATTGTCTAAAAAATAATCCAGAGTCTCAGAATATGTACATTGTTTCAAACCTTCAAACATCATCATGGATGAATCCAAATGAACAATTTGTGTAAAACCTAAAGGAAACAAAAAACACACTTTGATGTATTAGTAGAACACTCAGATCTGACGGAATAACTATAAAAAACCCAAGAATGGAAACGGAACTCAAACCTTTGGCTAATGATTCAAAAATTATTTTGATCAAAGAGAACTCTCAAAATTCTCAGTACCCAAAAGCAAACTTCCAAAATTGCAATAACTCTTTACAGCCGGCAGAACTCCGAAACTAGACCTCTTGAATCGATCACATGCACATGCGTGAGAGCAATCTATGATGCTAGCAATTGGATTATCTACGCATAAGCTAAAGCTGGAACCTTGATCTGGGCGATTGCCCTGCCAAATCGATCCGCTGGAACCAAACCCAGAAAATAAATTGCTACTTGTGAGGCCAAATGCACAGAGCAAGGACAATTACTTGCAATGCAGGAGCAGACATCTAAGCAGCGGATCTGTGCCTAGGTTAGCCCCACCAATTGAATATATGGAGCTCAAATTTTCGGTTAAATTGGAGTGGGTTGCTGACTAATGCAGAAGACATAGAATTGAGATCTGAGGAATTTGCTCGAGCAGTGCCATACTCGATGAACCTAGCAGATAGCCAGTTCCAGACTGCTGTTCTGCTGCGATTGACCACAATTAGTTTCAGAAGAAAATTGCAATCCTTGGGCACGCATCGTCAAAGTCCCAAATTCGGAAAGCAGACCAAGGATATTCCATTAGCATCTTGCCAAACTGAATTATACAAGAGTTGATAATTCAATTCCTCATCATACTCAGATTTTGTACAGCTATGAAAATTAAAGTTCAGTTTAAGAGCATAGGGTCGTCTTTGTTGTAGTTCAGGCCATTTTTGTGATTTTGTTCTTTTGGAATATTGGGTAAGGCCTCCAAACATGATTTCACCTACAAATGCCTACTTACCCTTCCTATAATCCCCATCATCACCTCCTACTCCTTCAATGCCATATAAACGATGTGTACCACATCTTGCACATGACCGAACGGGATAGCACCTACCTTCTAAAGACTAGGAATAGGTCGAGCCTAAGAGCTAGTAAGAGCACCCCACATCATTCTTATATATTATAATGTTATAGGGTGTGTCGTGGATCACGCCCTAACTTTGACGGCTAGGATTAGATGAGCAGATCTGATGGTCCAAAAATGAACGAAACATAAGGTGCTTAGGTTTTTTTTGGCATCCATCGCAAAAACGGCATCAGGCTATGCCAGCATGAGGCTATTGAACCATTCCGGCATCACTCAAGGTTTCTGATCGTCGCGCTTTTAATCTCGCAGTAGGGCTTGCTATTCTGCCAAAGTTGTGAAGCAAGCTCAAGAGGAGATCCACAACTAAAGAGGCAGCGACAACTCTAGAGAGGCAGTAGCAACTCTGGTTTTTGAGAGCTTATATGAGGAAAATGATTTTCTTGATAACTTTTTCTTCTACGTAAGAAGGATATCTGGGTTTTCGACAAAACAGAGATCAGAAGGCAATGAAGAAGAAATTTTTCACAGTGCATAACAAAAGAAGAAAAAAATTGCTTACCCTGGATGCAGAGAGATGAAATAAGTTGTAAAGGAAAATATCCGAACGAGTTTAGCGATGACTTCAGAAATAAAGCTATGCTACGATTGAAGAGCTCATTGTACAATGATTACACTAGCGTGCACGAGTGTTTACAGTTGCTTCTTGCCTCTGTCGGAATAGGTTTAGCTACCATTAAGGCTCTTGATGGCCAGATTGAACTCTACAGTCAAGGTTTTTGCTCCATACTAGGTTGTCTGGAAATCTATTCTAGGTCACAACTTGCAGGATTTTCTTCCTTCGGAGCGTGAAGAAATTTTTGAGGTATATAATGCATGTCTATATGTAGAGTTCATTTTGTTGGAGATATTGAAAATTATTTCTATGAATTTGCTCAAAAATGATACAAGGCATCCTTGAAGAGTGGAACATGACAAGGGGACAATTTGAGCGGTTATACGATCTGTATGCTGGATGTAAAACAACGGATGGTGTGGTTAAGCTTGACACTTATACCGTTGTAGAAACAATCTAGAATGGCTTTTTGCTTTGTTCATAATGTTATCTCCTCCAAATTGTTTCAAGTAAGTATATTATCACAACATATATAAGCCAGCTTCCCTTTTTGTTTAGGCCGCATCAGATGCGGTTATAGCCCGCCTTCTAAGTTCGCCCTATAATTTCAGGCTGCAGAGTCATGCAACAACGGCGCCCTGGAGCCTCAGATACGTGGAGCACTCATAGGTTCAAACATAAATTCTTGGTTTGAGGTTATTCACCTCAAAGATGAATGTCTACGCCAAAAGGTATGCTATAGCCTCAAATGATCAAAGGCGAATTTCACGCAGGTATTTTTTAATTTTATTTTTTAAAACAAAGAAATATACTTTGAGTTTTACCAGGTAGTTTAACATCCTCCCTGCAAATTTGGTCATTTCAACAAAATATATTGTATCTCATAAAAATAATTGTATCTCAATTGAGAGAGAATAAATGATGCATCATGTCATCCACCCTGCAGGATTAGTCTCGTGCTTGGATTAAAAAAAAAAAAAAAACTTTTGTGGATGAAAAGGAAAAAACCCAAGCACTTCATTTCTAATGGGTAACATAGTAGTAATTCTCCCGAACATCACTAGTAGAAGAATTCATTTGGAACATTCAAAAAAATAAACCATCAATAGCAACAGTTTTACAATATGCACATAGAACAATATTGGCCAATTTCTAGTAAGTCAATCTGCAATAAGATGCTATATTAGAATATTGATCAATTTCTAGCCAATCTCCAATGAGATTTTTTAATTTTCAATGAGATATTCTGGTCAATTTTCAGCCAATCTCTAATGAAATTGCGAATAATATATTGTCCAACTTGCTAGTTTGTAAAAACATATTTGTCAATTGTCGACAAGTATCTTCAACAAGATTTTCAATACACTAGCCAATTTCTAGTAAATCAGTCTCCAATGAGATAGTAGCTAAATTTTTATTTATTAGTTTGGAATAACATATTTGTATATTGTCAATAAACATCTCCAATGAGATTTTCCTAACATTAGTCAATTTCTAGTAAATCAGTATCCTCTAATGAGATAGTAAAACAACAAAACATAAGCTACGATATGATATTATTTAGGAAGTTCATCACGAATTATTCCCAATTATGGCCTTCAACAAACTTCTTTTAAAATCAACCATCTTCATCATGACCAGATTTTTTGCAATACTCACAGACAGTTGAAAATCGGGAAGAACTGCCATGACCACCACCAGATCGCCCATCACTATCATCAACATGACCATGACCACGACCACGATCATCAAAATAGAAATTATGCTTGTGACAACCATACAGATATTCGTATCATATGATTCGTATGTACAAAAAATGGTCGTCACATGGATGCAAAAGGGTAGTTGCACAAGACACGGTTGAACTTGCAAGAGGAGAGCAGAGAGGAGAGAGAAGAGAGAGGAGAGAGAGAGGAGGGAAAAGAGAGGAAGAAAGATAGGGAGAGAGGGGAGAAAGAGAGAGAGAGGAGAGAAATAGGAGAGAGAGAAGGAAAAAAGGGGAGAGAGAGAAGAGAGAAAGGGGGAAGAAAGAGAAATGGGAGAGAAGAGAGAGCAGCCGGCAGAACTCCGAAACTAGACCTCTTGAATCGATCATATGCACATGCCTGAGAGCAATCTATGATGCTAGCAATTGGATTATCTACGCATAAGCTAAAGCTGGAACCTTGATCTGGGCGATTGCCCTGCCAAATCGATCCGCTGGAACCAAACCCAGAAAATAAATTGCTACTTGTGAGGCCAAATGCACAGAGCAAGGAAGATTACTTGCAATGCAGGAGCAGACATCTAAGCAGCGGAGCTGTGCCTAGGTTAGCCCCACCAATTGAATATATGGAGCCCAAATTTTCGGTTAAATTGGAGTGGGTTGCTGACTAATGCAGAAGACATAGAGTTGAGATCTGAGGAATTTGCTCGAGCAGTGCCATACTCGATGAACCTAGCAGATAGCTAGTTCCAGACTGCTGTTCTTCTGCGATTGACCACAATTAGTTTCAGAAGAAAATTGCAATCCTTGGGCACGCATCGCCAAAGTCCCAAATTCGGAAAGCAGATCAAGGATATTCCATTAGCATCTTGCCAAACTGAATTATACAAGAGTTGATAATTCAATTCCTCATCATACTCAGATTTTGTACAGCTATGAAAATTAAAGTTCAGTTTAAGAGCATAGGGTTGTCTTTGTTGTAGTTCACCTCAGGCCATTTTTGTGATTTTGTTCTTTTGGAATATTGGGTAAGGCCTCCGAACATGATTTCACCTACAAATGCCTACTTACCCTTCCTATAATCCCCATCATCACCTCCTACCCCTTTAATGCCATATAAACGATGTGTACCACATCTTGCACATGACCGAACGGGATAGCACCTACCTTCTAAAGACTAGGAATAGGTCGAGCCTAAGAGCCCTAACTTTGACGGCTAGGATTAGATGAGCAGATTTGATGGTCCAAAAATGAACGAAACATAAGGTGCTTAGGTTTTTTTTGGCATCCATCGCAAAAACGGCATCAGGCTATGCCAGCATGAGGCTATTGAACCATTCCGGCATCGCTCAAGGTTTCTGATCGTCGCGCTTTTAATCTCGCAGTAGGGCTTGCTATTCTGCCAAAGTTGTGAAGCAAGCTCAAGAGGAGATCCACAACTAGAGGCAGCGGCAACTCTAGAGAGGCAGTAGCAACTCTGGTTTTTGAGAGCTTATATGAGGAAAATGATTTTCTTGATAACTTTTTCTTCTACGTAAGAAGGATATCTGGGTTTTCGACAAAACAGAGATCAGAAGGCAATGAAGAAGAAATTTTTCACAGTGCATAACAAAAGAAGAAAAAAATTGCTTACCCTGGATGCAGAGAGATGAACTAAGTTGTAAAGAAAAATATCCGAACGAGTTTAGCGATGACTTCAGAAATAAAACCATGCTACGATTGAAGAGCTCATTGTACAATGATTACACTAGCGTGCACGAGTGTTTACAGTTGCTTCTTGCCTCTGTCGGAATAGGTTTAACTACCATTAAGGCTCTTGATGGCCAGATTGAACTCTACAGTCAAGGTTTTTGCTCCATACTGGGTTGTCTGGAAATCTATTCTAGGTCACAACTTGCAGGATTTTCTTCCTTCGGAGCGTGAAGAAATTTTTGAGGTAAATAATGCATGTCTATATGTAGAGTTCATTTTGTTGGAGATATTGAAAATTATTTCTATGAATTTGCTCAAAAATGATACAAGGCATCCTTGAAGAGTGGAACATGACAAGGGGACAATTTGAGCGGTTATACGATCTGTATGCTGGATTTAAAACAACGGATGGTGTGGTTAAGCTTGATGCTTATACCGTTGTAGAAACAATCTAGAATGGCTTTTTGCTTTGTTCATAATGTTATCTCCTCCAAATTGTTTCAAGTAAGTGTATTATCACAACATATATAAGCCAGCTTCCCTTTTTGTTTAGGTCGCATCAGATGCGATTATAGCCCGCCTTCTAAGTTCGCCCTATAATTTCAGGCTGCAGAGTCATGCAACAACGGTGCCCTGGAGCCTATTATACGTGGAGCACTCATAGGTTCAAACATAAATTCTTGGTTTGAGGTTATTCACCTCAAAGATGAATGTCTACGCCAAAAGGTATGCTATAGCCTCAAATGATCAAAGGCGAATTTCACGCAGGTATTTTTTAATTTTATTTTTTAAAACAAAGAAATATACTTCGAGTTTTACCAGGTAGTTTAACACCCTCCCTGCAAATTTGGTCATTTCAACAAAATATATTGTATCTCATAAAAATAATTGTATCTCAATTGAGAGAGAATAAATGATGCATCATGTCATCCACCCTGCAGCATTAGTCTCGTGCTTGGATTAAAAAAAAAAAAAAAAAAACCTTTTGTGGATGAAGAGGAAAAAACCCAAGCACTTCATTTCTAATGTGTAACATAGTAGTAATTCTCCCGAACATCACTAGTAGAAGAATTCATTTGGAACATTCAAAAAAATAAACCATCAATAGCAACAGTTTTACAATATGCACATAGAACAATATTGGCCAATTTCCAGTAAGTCAATCTGCAATAAGATGCTATATTAGAATATTGATCAATTTCTAGTCAATCTCCAATGAGATTTTTTAATTTTCAATGAGATATTCTGGTCAATTTTCAGCCAATCTCTAATGAAATTGCGAATAATATATTGTCCAACTTGTTAGTTTTTGTCAATTGTCGACAAGTATCTTCAATAAGATTTTCAATACACTAGCTAATTTCTAGTAAATCAGTCTCCAATGAGATAGTAGCTAAATTTTTATTTATTAGTTTGGAATAACATATTTGTATATTGTCAATAAACATCTCCAATGAGATTTTCCTAACATTAGTCAATTTCTAGTAAATCAGTATCCTCTAATGAGATAGTAAAACAACAAAACATAAGCTACGATACGATATTATTTAGGAAGTTCATCACGAATTATTCCCAATTATGGCCTTCAACAAACTTCTTTTAAAATCAACCATCTTCATCATGACCAGATTTTTTGCAATACTCACAGACAGTTGAAAATTGGGAAGAACTGCCATGACCACCACCAGATCGCCCATCACTATCATCAACATGACCATGACCACGACCACGATCATCAAAATAGAAATTATGCTTGTGACAACCATACAGATATTCGTATCATATGATTCGTATGTACAAAAAATGGTCGTCACATGGATGCAAAAGGGTAGTTACACAAGACAAGGTTGAACTTGCAATCTTCTAATTGCGAGTCATACACCTTTGCTAAGTGCGTTAAATATTTGTTAAAGACATTCCCTCATGTCTTTCTCATATGCGAGGTTGTTTTCAGAAGGTTCTACAATATTCTAGAACCTACATGCATGTGCGACACTTGGCATGATCTCATCCATTGGAGTGGCGCGATCCTGATCGTTCACCTAGATATATAAGGAGGCACCTCCTTCTTGTCGAATCATTCGGGTTCAACGCCAGTCTCGAGCCTTCTAAGGCATCTGTCTCGTGTTCCTACTTGCCTTCAGGCCATTGTGCTCTTGATTCCTGTTCATATACCAGATTCTTTGGCGATTTGGCATATTTCTTCCGTATTTCTTGCATATTTTCCACGTATTTTTCTTGTTTTCGCCTAGGTTCATGACAGTTTGAACCGTAATTACTTACCGGTTCTTGCCTGCCCTGACCCTAAGCCTTTTTTTTCTCATATTTGGTGATTTTATATCTATGGAGGAGGTTTTGACTTTATTACAGCAGATCCAGCAGCTTGTTCAAGTATGCCAGTAGTTGCGGTTGGATAATAAAGAACTTCAGGAACGTGTTGCTTCACATGAATCCGCTTCTAGCTCTGGATTGAGCCTATCAGAGCCTAAGATTAGCCTGCCAAAGAAGTTTGACAGCACTCAGTCCAAACTTTGTGATTTTTTGAATCAGATCAGGCTTGTGATCCAACTCCATCCTCATAGATATCCTACGGCCCAAGAACAAGTTGGGCTGATTGGTTCTCTCCTCACAAAGCTCTAAGTTGGTTTGCTCCCTTATTGGAGAAAGGAGCCCCAGAGTTATTACAAAATTTTGCTGCTTTCACTGCAGAGTTCGAGGCATATTTTGGAGACACCGATCATCAGCGCACAACAGTCACAACACTTTGCAATCTAAGGCAAGGCTCTCATCCGGCTTCAGTATATGCATCGGAATTTTGTCAAATTGCTGTAGATACAGTATGGGATGATGTTGCACTTTGAGATTGTTTTCGAAGGGGGTTACGTGAGGATGTCAAAGATATGTTGTTATCTATGGAGGATCCTCAGACCTTGGAAGAAGCCATCAGATTTGTTGTTCATTGTGATAATCGGCTTTTTGAATGTAGGCAAGAGAGACGTAGTCAAGTTTTCTCAATCACATAAGCACTTGTAGCTATGCCCCCCGGTCTCATCTGTGGAATCCAACAGGTCCAGACCTGACCAACAGGTCCAGGTCCAGGTCCAGGTTCAGACGAGAAGCAGCGTCGGAGAGAGGCTAATCTTTGCCTCTATTGTGGAGGAGCTGATCATATTGCTCGTGGATGCCCTGTGAAGCGCCCAAATTAGTCGGTAAACTTCAGGAGCCGATCTGAGTAGTAGGAGTTTCTCATCAGCTGGCCGCTTTTTCTCAGACTCCTTCCCCACTTCTTGATATGTTTATTCCATTGGATAAGGTCAGCAAGGCATTTTCATCTCTATATCATTGAAATCAGAGATTGGAAGATTGGATACATTGGGGCAACTTGATTGTGGTGCAAATGCTTGCTTTATGGATAGTGCATTTGCAAGTAAGCAGGCCATCCCTAGAAGCCAGGTTGAGCATCCCAGTTCTGTCGAAATGATTGATGGCCGGGAGATCTCCTCGGGTGCAGTCACAGAATATACTGCGCCTCTTCAGGTTTTGTTCGAGGGAGTTTCTTAAATTCTCATAGCATTTCCTTCAATCTCATCGCTATCCCACATGCGCCAGTAGTCTTGGGTCTGCCCTGGCTCGAGCTACATAACCCACAGATTGATTGGCATACTAGATCATTTCGATTTGCTAGTTCTAGCTCTAGTTCCAATAAATCTGCAGTTCAGGCATCTGCACCAACATCGACTTCAGTCCGTGCAGTATCGTGGGCTCCTGACTTCGTCCTTGCTGTTCCTGTTTCTGTGCCATGTTCTGATTCGACTCTTGTCTCTGCTCTAGTTTATGCCCCAGAATTTGACCATGCTCTCGATCATGCCCCAGCTCCAGTTCTTGTTCAAGTTCTTGCCCCTGCTCCAGTTCTAGTTCCAGTTCCAGTTCCAGTTCCAGTTCTAGTTCCTACTCTTGCTCCTGCTCCTGCTCCTGCCCCTACTTTTGTAGAGGCTTCCTTACGCCTTAAACTTTGTATCTCAAAGATTTCACTTCTTGAGTTTATTAAATCTGGAAGGCAAGGTCCAAGTTCAATATTTGCAATACAAGTTCATCCGTCGGCTGGCTCTACACCAGTGAAGTCTGCCCCAATGCTCCCAGATAAATATGACGACTTTTCTGATGTTTTTGACAAAGTCAAGGCCAACAAACTTCCAGAGCATTGCCCATATGATTGTCCTATTAATTTGCAGCCCGACACAATGCCACCATATGGTCCGATATACGGTCTATTTCCTGTAGAATTGAAGGTTTTGCGGGATTATATTGAAGAGAATTTAGCCACTGGTTTCATTCGACATTCTCAGTCCCCTAATGGAGCACCTATCTTTTTCGTAAAAAAGAAGGATGATTATCTGTGTCTGGTCGTTGATTATCGTGGCCTCAATAAAATCGCAGTGCCAAATCGGTATCCACTTCCTCTGATCTCAAAGTTGTTGGAGCGACTCAAAGGTGTGCATTATTTTACAATGGGGTGCTGACAATCTTATCCGGATTCGGGAAGGTGATGAGTGGAAAACAGTTTTTCGTAGTTGCTATGGCCATTTTGAGTACACAATTATGTAGTTTGGGCTTACTAATGCTTCAGCAGTACTCTAACATATGGCCCATGATGTCTTCGGGGAGTTCTTAGACGCTTTTGTCATCATCTATTTGGATGGTATTCTTATTTATTCTAAAACTCGCAGAGGTATGTTCGACAGGTCCTTCAGAAGCTTCGTGAGCACATGTTCTATTGCCAAACTTGAGAAATGTTCGAACAGGATAATATGGAGTTCCTTGGCTATCATATCGCTCCACATGGAGTCTCTATAGATCCCAAAAAAAGTCAACACTATTCTAGAGTGGCAAACACCTTTATCCGTTCGAGATATTTAGTGTTTTCTTGGGTTTGCCAATTTCTATCGGTGTTTCATTCGGGATCATTCGGAGATTGCCCTTCCTTTGACATGCCTCACGGTTAAGGATGTGCCATTTGAATGGAGTGTGGCTATCACAGGAGGAGGATGACCATGAATTGCATCCGATCGCCTATCACCTGTAGAAGTTTCAAGCTGTTGAAATCAACTATCCCATTTATGACAAGGAGTTGTTGGCGATACTTGATTCTTTCAAGGAGTGGAGATGTTCCCTAGAAGGATCTCCTTATAAGATTATAGTCTATACAGATCATCAAAATCTAGAATATTTTCAGTCTACTCGAGTGCTCAACTTTTGCCAGACCCGATGGCATACTCAAGTACTATCTCGCATTGACTTTGTGATCAAGTACCATCCTGGATCCCTCCAAGGGAAGCCTAATGCCTTGTCTCGACGCATTTGATCAGCAATCACAGGTTATTCTAGGGCCTGATCGGTTCCAGCTTATGGCCCTCGCTTTATTCGCGAGGCCTCATGATACAACTTTGTTGGAGTCTGTTCGAGCATCTCTGCCCTTCGATCCAGTGGTGGCCCAAGATGTATTCACACAACTTGGCTCTGCATCATCATCTCAGCATATGCGATCAGACTATGATTGTTTTGAGGTTCGAGATGGACTCCTACTCCGTGATGGGCTTCTGTACATTCCAGATGCCATGATTCACCTATGCCCAGACACTTTGGAGTAGCCAAGACTCTTGAACTTATTAGTCAAGAGTATTGATGGCCTGGGCTTCGTTGCTCTGTCAAAGCTTTTATTACATCATGTGACATCTGCTATCGAGAGAAGGTTCAATGGCATCTTCCTCATGGCCTTCTTCAATCACTGACGGTACCAGATGGACCTTGTAAGAGCATTTCTATAGACTTTATTCTAGAGTTGCCATTCTCTCGGGGTTATGATGCCATCATGGTTGTTGTTGATCGTTTCTCTAAGATGGCTCATTTTATTCCCTGCAACATCACCATCACCAGTGAGGGAACAACGGATCTTCTTCTTTATGAAGTAGTCAAACTTCATGGCTTGCCCGATATTATCGTCAGCGATCGTGGACCGCAGTCATCGCAGTTTTTTATAGTAGCGTTTGGAGTTAAAGCATATCAACCGCTCATTGACATCTGGTCATCATCCAGAAAGTAATGGGCAGGAAGAGCGCACTAATCAGACTCTGGAACAATATTTAAGGTGCTTTACCAGTTATCAGCAGGATGATTGGGTCGATTATCTTCCATTAGAGTTTGCCTATAATAACTCATTACATGTTTCCACTGGCCAGACTCTATTCTTTCTGAACTCCAATCAGCATTCTTGTTGGTCCTTGAGTGTCGTTGGCGGTGACTCTGTCAATCCTAGTGCCGAGTCTCGACTTGAGAAACTTTAGGCTCTTCAATCAGATCTTCAGCATCATCTTCACCGATCACAGAAATGTTATGGGCATTATGCCGATTTGCGTCGACAAGAAACTCCTAAATTTCACGTTGGTGACCTTGTTTGTCTTCTTTGTAAAGACCTCCCTACCTCACGTCCCTGCAACAAGCTTGACTATCGTTGCCTTAGTCCTTGCCGGATCACAACTCAGATCAGCAATGTGCCATTCCGGCTCGAGCTCCCTCCAGCTGTTCGGCTCCATCCAGTACTTCATGTTTCTCTATTGGAGCCCTACACAGTTAATACTTTCCCGAATCACGTTCCTCCGCCACCAGTGGAAATTGATGATCATGAGGACAGGAGTTCGAGGTTCGAGAGATTTTGGACTCCAAGTTTCCTTCGTCGGCGATTGTATTACTTTGTCGATTGGGAAGATTACTCACCAAGTGATAGAACCTGGGAGCCTGCCGAGAATCTGACTAATGCTCCTAATAAAATTGCGGAATTTCATCGATGTTACTTGGATAAATCAAATTTGAGTACTCTAGCCCCAGCTCCGAGGACTCGTCGCCGTTGTAGGAGGGGGATGGTGTGACGACCATATGGATATCGTATCATACGAACATTATACTCATATGTATAAAAAATGGTCATCACACAGGATGCAAAAGAGTAGTTGCACAAGACAGGTCTGAACTCGCAACCTTCTAATTGTGAGTCACACATCTTTGCCAAGTGTGGTACCAACATTTGTTAAAGTCATTCCCTCATGTCTTTCTCATATGCAAGGTTGTTTCCAGGAGGTTCTAGAATATTCTAAAACGTACTTGCATGCGCGACACCTGGCATGATCTCATTTGTTGGAGTGGCGCGATCCTGACCGTTGGCCTAGATATATAAGGAGGCACCTCCTTCTTGTCGACCCATTCCAGTTCAATGCTAGTCTTGAGCCTTCTAAGGCATCTGTCTCGTGTTCCTGCTTGCCTTCGGGCCATTGTACTCTTGAATCCTGTTCATATATCAGATTCTTTGTCGATTTTGGCATATTTCTTCCATATTTCTTGTGTATTTTCCTTGTTTTGCCATAGAATTCGTATCATATAAACAGTATACTCGTGGGCGCAAAGGTTTTGCATGAGCAAGAACTAAGATGGTTGTCACACAGGTGCAAAAAGGTAGTTGCACAAGACAGGGTTTCAACTCGGAACCTTTTACTTGCGAATCACACACCTTTGTCAAGTGTGCTACTAATATTTGTTAAAGACATTCCCTCATGTCTTTCTCGTATGCGGGGCTGTTTCCAGGAGGTTCTAGAATATTCTTGAACCTGTGACATTTGGCATGATCTCATCCATTGGAGTGGCACGATCCTGACCGTTGGACTAGATATATAAGGCACCTCTTTCTTGTCGAACCATTCCAGTTCAACACTAGTCTTAAGCCTTCTAAGGCATCTGTCTCGTGTTCCTAATTGCCTTCGGGCCATTGTACTCTTGATTCCTGTTCATATATCAGATTCTTTGCCGATCTTGACATATTTCTTCCGTATTTCTTGCATATTTTTCACGTATTTTTCTTGTTTTCGCGTAGGTTCATGACAATGCTCATTGTCACATCCCCGCTTTTTATCGATGACGACAAGAGCCTTTTCTTCTTGATCCTTAGCGGATTTTTGAAGTTTGCTGTAAGGACACTTGAACATGATCTAAGGTAAGATCATCTTTGTTCAATAGTACGTTTCGTATCACTTGGAATTATTCTGGCAGGGTCTCCAATAACATAATAATTTATCGCTTTAATGACACGGTCTCGCCAGGAACAGACAGTCCATCCATCAAAGATTTAAATTTGTCAAAGTGAGAATCAAACGGATTAGTCAAAGAATAACGAAGATTGGCAATATCATTACGAAGACTATATATTTTATACACAGTCTTCGGCTCGTTAACCTTATTAAGATAACTCTAAATTTCAGCAAAAGATTTGAGATCCCTAATATCCATCAGTATAGATTCTTTGAGCACATAAAGTATTAAAGAATGTGCCACTTTATCTTTTTCATGCCAATCAGCCAAAAGTTTTACCCAAGTATCATATTCAGCTCCACTAGTAGCCAATGCTCCAACAGTTGCCAACGGTTGTGCTGGAACTAGGATTTTATTAGTGACATAATCAAAAAGCTGTTATCGCTTTCTAATACTAACTCCATAGAAAGCCAAATCCAGAAGAACATATAAAGCGTCTTTGTTCTAGTGAGCCCACGAAAGGGGCGATAGTCGAAGAAATCAGCTCTGATACCATGTTAAGAATGTGAAAAATGCAGCAAAGAGGAGCATATAGAATGCAGCACTTTGCCCACAAAACAAGATGAAATTTTATTCAATATGAGATCAATATATATACAAGTGTATGAGTCATATTAGGCAAAGGTTGAAGGCAAAGGTGCACGTCTTCCTTATAGGGAGAATCCGAACATTTGCTTTGTTTGTCCAATCGTGGCTTCTACACCTCTACTCCATAGCTCTAATTCATTTTTCTAATACCTTCATCTCATTTTGACCTATCCTTCTAAGCATTATCCTCATATCTCATTTGTCCATCTACTCTTTGCCCTTTGCCATATCCAATTAAATTTTTTCCCTGTAATGAATTGGGCTCTTATTTTAACCATTATTAATATACTTATTGCCTTGCAAATCTCAAAACGGTTTTCCTTCTGCTAGTTGAAAGAACAAAAGAATGAATAAGGTAGATCATCAAATAGACAATAGATGAGTAATGAACTGTGAACATAATACAAAGGTATATCGTCCCGATCAAGAGCTCGGGACCACACTCTCCATGGAAGAAATATGGACATGCTAAGAAGCAGAGCACAAAAAGAACTAGAACTGTTGTGATTGAGTGATCCAAAATATTTTTTTGCCCTATATATATAGCAAGACCATATAGCGGTGCAGGTGCAATGGCTATCTCTAAAGATAGGTAATCGTAATAGGAGTTGGTTGCAACTCCGAGATTATAGCCGAACCGGATATTCCAACACTATACATAGATTTTTCCCATGTCACTTACCTGATTCTGGCACATTTGTTACCAACCTGCTCCGGCAATGTTGTAGCGTTTCCCACAGGTCCCTTCCTCTGTATTTATCCAGACGGCATGGTTCGGTCCAAGCTAGGTTGTCATAAGAGGCTCGAGCCTAAAAATAATGGTAAGAGAGAGAGAAAAGCAATAATGGCTCCCTGTTATATATTGGTTCTATTATTAATTTTTAATCATCCATTGGGGCTCCTTTGTTGAGGCTATTAGCCTTTTATAGCCTAGATTTAAGTTCGAATCCAGGTTTATACCACAACCATATTTTGATCTAAGACATACCTATTGGTTCTGCCTTACTTTTTGGCATATTGCCTTTGAAATAACATAGTGAAATTGCTATTTTCTTTTAAAGCTTTTGGACACCTGCTATTTGAATTCTAACTTATCCACGGTGTCTTAATTTGATTATAAGCTACAGGTCAGATTATTTTCAGTGCGTAGCATTTTCACACCTAATTTTTCTCAGATAAGCTTGAGATTAAAATTTGCTTAGGAGTATCAGAAATTGCTATTTTATTTTAAAGCTTTTAGACACTGTAATATTTGAGTTTTAACTTACCCAAGTATCTTATTTTGAATCTAATCTATAGGCGAGATTACTTTTGGCAACTGCCCATTGCTACTTCACCCCTTCTCTTTATGCCTGAACTTACCGAGGATTGCCCCATTCGATTTCTCCATCTAAGCATCACTTCTTTTTTTAATTCCCGTCATTGTGCATTCCAGTCATATATATTCCACAATCCATAATTTTGCTTGCAAACACATACCTTAGCAGCAATGGGAATACCACACAGTCCTGCTATCCTAGTATATGTTATCAGGTACACACTATGACAGAATCAATGATTAATCAGCGGCAGTATAGACCGCACAATCCTGATTTGTCAGTAGCATAGAGATACACCGTGGCACCGATGGGAGTACCACACAGTCCTGCCAAATGTTGCACAATGTGGAAAGCTGATGGGGCACAACCACTCTAGCAGTTTGTAATAAAGCATTGTTGATCCATTGTTTTATAAAAGAAATAGACAATTCTTAAATCCATTGCTACCTACTTTGAACTTACGAACCCGATAGAGTCCCTTCTAGAATTTTCATTATCATGTCTGCATCCTCTTTGCATTTGGTGGTATTGCCGCATTTCTCTAATAGCTCCATTTGTGATCTCTCCATGTGTGGGAGTCCAATTCAAGGAGATGGCCAGATAGCTCGTCCAATTCATTTTTGGAATGGAAGTGTTTGCAGGAAGGAGCTGATTTGATCCGTGGGCAAGTGTTTGCAGGGATTAGCCGCTTCCGTTTGTGCTTTGGCAGGTGTGGAGGCTTGCAGTTGGGCTGTCGGAGAGCAGAAGGATTTTGAAAGGTGAGTATCTGCTTGAACACAAGCAGAATTTATCTTAGGCTCAATAGCTTCTGATTTCTATTAGCTTAAATCGATTGGTGGATCTGACTGAATTGCTTCTGTTGAAAGCAACAAATCATTCCTCTCTAGCATGGAACATGGAACATTATTCATGTAGCATTATTTAATTTCTAGTGCTTGCCACTTGCATGGATGTACCTAGAAGATAAGACATAGTGCTATCTAAATTTAACTTGGAACTTGTTAAAGATATTAGAACCTTTTAAGTGGAAGATTTCTCCCCTTCAAAGTTGAAGAGTTTGCATGCATTTTCCATAAAAGGCATGATAGACACTTGGCGTTAAAGACTTTGCATGCATTTTCCATAAAAGGCATGATAGACACTTGGCGTTTTGTGGGCAAATGATCTTGCATGCACTACCAAAGATAGACACTTGGCATTTGGTGTGCAAAAGGGCTTCCAAAGATATACTTTACCTTGATACGTGATAGTCACACATGGATTGTATAATTTAATAAGGATTTTTAATGTGCTATACATTAAAGGTATTTGTTATCTGGATAATTACAAGGATGATTGGGATTTTGGACAAACCATGGTCGTTCATATCGACGGTAGTATCCAAAATCTAAGGTAAAATGAAAATTCTGATTTTAGGGTACAGGCAAGTGTGTGATGGGCCGATTTCAACCCAGAAGACCTAGTCCAAATGCTAAAAGTGAGTGATAATGCCATAGGCAGTGCGGATCTGTGTAGAAGACACGATTCAGGCAATATATGCCGGTGTTGAAGCCTTGATATTCTGACAGAGGGTAGGATTTTGTTTCAAGAGGCTCTACTATGAGAAAGCATTTACAAGAAACACGGAAGAGAGGGATACCCATATTGGGGTAGCTACTTTAGAAGAGGAGCGGCTTACTGCCGTGTTCCAAGCCTGCTGCGAGTATGGATATGGAGGCAGGGCAAAAAGCCCATAGCAATGCAATCTCGGGTCCGGGACATTCAATCTGGAATCAATGGCCAAGCATATACAAGGGGGAAACAAACAAGATGGTTTCTTCCTCCAGAAACACAATACGATGAGGATTTGAGCATGAAATCGTGGACAATCAGGTTTGGGGTTGTCTTCTGGAATAAACAATTTATTTAGGCTATTGAGGCATGCAGATTAGGGATCTTTCCTGCATTTAAATGCTTATGCTAAATGGACATTTGACATGTGTAGTATGTGAAATGTAACTTAATCTTTCCTGCATCTAAATGCTTATGCTCTACTCATGCATTTCCTTATTATGATTCCATGATACACGAGGTTAAATGATTGTGTTCTGGGCTTACAAAAGCTTGCTAGAATAATATCCGTGTGTTCACCTCTATCTATTTAGTACAGTTCTAATCAGAATAGTTTGCTGCCTACTTTGGTATTAAGGCTTTAATGCTGCTACTCGCTTTTAAAATTGCATTTGCTTTGATACTTCCAGTGTAGACTAACTTGGGGCTTAAAGGGTTACAAAGGGTGACCAGCGATGAGCTGAGAAACCTAATGTACCTTTTGGCCCCTCACTCATTACCATTTTCATGCTAATGTTGTGTTGGTTGGCTGCAGGTACAGGTTTCTCTTCCTTTTGTCGTCTTTTTTGCGTTCAAGTACAAGTCTGGCTGGGAGGAAGACTGGATTCGTATGGAACAAATGGAGTTACTATAATCAAGGGAAGATCTATTAAACTGAGTGGTCTTTGTAATACAAACTGAATTAATTTTTTATGGTCCTTTGGTGGGCAATGCTTTTACGTTTTTCTTGCCAAGTTAAACAGTTTAATGCTTAACGTTTACACATTGATAAGTGATAATGATTCCAATGAAAGATTGAGGTTATGACCTGTTTCACATGCATTAAGACAGGTTCAAACGAATCTTGCTGGTTTATGGACTAACTTGTACATAATATGTTCATATTTGAAAACTTGTATGCATGAGGCAAGATTGCTTCTGATGTTTTTATAATTAATGGCACATTGGATTTAAGTCTAATTTGACACATTGATATTAGTAGGTTATGAACTAAATACTTGATGTACTAGAATCCGGTGCCATCGTGGATTAAGGTCCTAGTATGGTCTGATAATACTACCGGGGGATTGACCTATGGTAGATGTCATGGCTAGCTGGCTGTTGCTAAGGCTAGTGTGGACTGGATTTTTTTAGGAATTTCAGGTCCTTGGTTTTACCAGGGTCATTGGGATCTTGTACTCAAGTATTTAGTTCAATTATCTTAACAGATTGATGTGGTTATACTGTATGGCATGTGACAGTTCACAGGATACTTTGCAGGTGATGGTGCTTCCTTGCAGGTGATGGTGCTTCCTGCATGGAACAAAAAGCTATCTTTCATTGGTACAACCTGGTGTGTATCTATTATTACATATGGTGGTGATGATGATCCGCCAAAGGTACTGTTACAAGTAGGACCATTGGTGTTCCTGGAGAGGAACTCAACTAGCAGGTCCCAAATGGAACAAAGAATTGACTGCTCTTGGGTACAACACCTTCAAAATAGAATTTCCCAGTTATGCAGTGCAAAGCATTCTATGCTGCATCAAAAACATCAGAGCCCATGAGTACATTCTGCAAAAGAAGATGGCGAGAACACGACCATCGGTGTTGCTGGAGAGGAAATCAACTAGCAGGTCTAAAACACATGGTATGACAAGCCATTTTAATTTCTAATCTATTACTGGCAATGCTTGCATTGCATATGTTTATGTTTACGATTTCGAATACATTCTCAATAAAGACTCTATTGATGAGTATAAACTACGGCCATTTGGCAATAAAGACTCTATTGATGAGTATAAACTACTGCCATTTGGCTACATTTCACAGTCATACATCCGGAGCACTCTTGGGACTCAAATACTTGCAAGTATGCTTCTACAAGAATTCAACAACTGTCGTTAACGCTAGCTAAAGGTACGACTCTCTAATAGTCCATGTGATTAAGTGTTCTAAAAAAGTATAGGATAGGGATTGACCTCTGCTGTAATGGTAGGGGTCATCCCTCCCTATAGTTACAGTTTCATTAGCAGTTAGCTTTGAAAACATTGAGGTCACTCTATCCTACGGTAGGAGGTAGGATTTTTTTATTATTAATTTAACATGGAACATTATTCATGTAGCATTATTTAATTTCTAGTGCTTGCCACTTGCATGGATGTACCTAGAAGATAAGACATAGTGCTATCTAAATTTAACTTGGAACTTGTTAAAGATATTAGAACCTTTTAAGTGGAAGATTTCTCCCCTTCAAAGTTGAAGAGTTTGCATGCATTTTCCATAAAAGGCATGATAGACACTTGGCGTTAAAGAGTTTGCATGCATTTTCCATAAAAGGCATGATAGACACTTGGCGTTTTGTGGGCAAATGATCTTGCATGCACTACCAAAGATAGACACTTGGCGTTTGGTGTGCAAAAGGGCTTCCAAAGATATACTTTACCTTGATACGTGATAGTCACACATGGATTGTATAATTCAATAAGGATTTTTAATGTGCTATACATTAAAGGTATTTGTTATTTGGATAATTACAAGGATGATTGGGATTTTGGACAAACCATGGTCGTTCATATCGACGGTAGTATCCAAAATCTAAGGTAAAATGAAAACTCTGATTTTAGGGTACAGGCAAGTGTGTGATGGGCTGATTTCAACCCAGAAGACCTAGTCCAAATGCTAAAAGTGAGTGATAATGCCATAGGCAGTGCGGATCTGTGTAGAAGACACGATTCAGGCAATATATGCCAGTGTTGAAGCCTTGATATTCTGACAGAGGGTAGGATTTTGTTTCAAGAGGCTCTACTATGAGAAAGCATTTACAAGAAACACGGAAGAGAGGGATACCCATATTGGGGTAGCTACTTTAGAAGAGGAGCGGCTTACTGCCGTGTTCCAAGCCTGCTGCGAGTATGGATATGGAGGCAGGGCAAAAAGCCCATAGCAATGCAATCTCGGGTCCTTGACATTCAATCTGGAATCAATGGCCAAGCATATACAAGGGGGAAACAAACAAGATGGTTTCTTCCTCCAGAAACACAATACGATGAGGATTTGAGCATGAAATCGTGGATACGATGAGGATTTGAGCATGAAATCGTGGACAATCAGGTTTGGGGTTGTCTTCTGGAATAAACAATTTATTTAGGCTATTGAGGCATGCAGATTAGGGATCTTTCCTGCATTTAAATGCTTACGCTAAATGGACATTTGACATGTGTAGTATGTGAAATGTAACTTAATCTTTCATGCATCTAAATGCTTATGCTCTACTCATGCATTTCCTTATTATGATTCCATGATACACGAGGTTAAATGATTGTGTTCTGGGCTTACAAAAGCTTGCTAGAATAATATCCATGTGTTCACCTCTATCTATTTAGTACAGTTCTAAGCAGGATAGTTTGCTGCCTACTTTGGTATTAAGGCTTTAATGCTGCTACTCGCTTTTAAAATTGCATTTGCTTTGATACTTCCAGTGTAGACTAACTTGGGGCTTAAAGGGTTACAAAGGGTGACCAGCGATGAGCTGAGAAACCTAATGTACCTTTTGGCCCCTCACTCATTACCATTTTCATGCTAATGTTGTGTTGGTTGGCTGCAGGTACAGGTTTCTCTTCCTTTTGTCGTCTTTTTTGCGTTCAAGTACAAGTCTGGTTGGAAGGAAGACTGGATTCGTATGGAACAAATGGAGTTACTATAATCAAGGGAAGATCTATTAAACTGAGTGGTCTTTGTAATACAAACTGAATTAATTTTTTATGGTCCTTTGGTGGGCAATGCTTTTACGTTTTTTCTTGCCAAGTTAAACAGTTTAATGCTTAACGTTTACACATTTGATTCCAATGAAAGATTGAGGTTATGACCTGTTTCACATGCATTAAGACAGGTTCAAACGAATCTTGCTGGTTTATGGACTAACTTGTACATAATATGTTCATATTTGAAAACTTGTATGCATGAGGCAAGATTGCTTCTGATGTTTTTATAATTAATGGCACATTGGATTTAAGTCTAATTTGACACATTGATATTAGTAGGTTATGAACTAAATACTTGATGTACTAGAATCCGGTGCCATCGTGGATTAAGATCCTAGTATGGTCTGATAATACTACCGGAGGGATTGACCTATGGTAGATGTCATGGCTAGCTGGCTGTTGCTAAGGCTAGTGTGGACTGGATTTTTTTTTTTTTATTATTGCATATATTGAACATGTATAACTAAGCTAAGATTGCCTAAGCTAGTATTCACAAAATTTTAACGTACAACACAAACCATTACATTAGACGCATTACAATTAAATTCCCCCTTAAACCCCCTTTTGTTTGGGTGCATATTCACACGGGGGGTGACGTAGGGCAGCGAGAGCCCTTATAATTATGTTTTATACGTATAAAATCAACATCATATAGTATATTGCCTGAAATCTTATAGTATTTTGCAAATCTTGTTATACATTATAACAAATTCTGTACATCTATACCCCACAAATGAGGAACTTTGTGTACGGTGTAGATTAAGGAATAAGGGGTGAATATGCCTATCCAACAGCTCTCATTGCCTGGAGTCACCCCCATGTGAATATGCACCCAAACAAAAGGGGGTTTAAGGGGGAATTTAATTTTAATGCGTCTAATGTAATGGTTTGTGTTGTACGTTAAAATTTTTTTTGCCCCTTCGGGGCCAAAAACAAACAACGTTACATTACATGACACTTGGATGAGTAGATGTTGCGAATATAAGCAAAACAAAACAAAACAAAACAAAACAAGTGTACATTTAGAATAGATAATGAGAAGAGCAACTGCAATTTTTGGAATAGTTGTGCATCCAATTCATGTGTATGAAATTCCTTTGGTATTTGATTATGTCTATTGGAACCTCCGGGGTCGGACTTCTAGGTTCGGTGGCCTAGGTTGCTCTGGCATGCCCATGTTCATCTGTGATTCTCTATGGTATTCTTGTGCTCTGCAACACTGGGCACATTTTTCCTTGATCAGGATGCTACGTGGGTGGAGCGATAGCTTTGGTCTGGAATTTGAACCCAGAGTTAACCATCCATCATGATATGAGTTGTTTACAGTGCTACATAACATAACAGGGCTGGTCAATTGGAGCAAAATAGAGTGTTTGAAGCTTCATTCACTGTACAGTAAAAAAGATTCTATGATTTTTGTCAAACTGCAAAATTTCCCCTTTGAACAAATGTTCTCAAGCATATTAGACGTGCAAGATCCTCCATAGAATCCATTCCTGCCCTCAAGTCTTCTTCATTTCTCTCCAGCATACACTCCTATCATTGCCACATTGATATCCATACTTTCTTCTTTACTAAAGAAGCTGCAAATCCACAAAGCCCAGCACTACCTAGCAAAACAAGATGCCCTCTATAAACTGAACCATCTACCAGATGGCTTCTCCAAGTAGCAGTTTCATACCATGTCTGAGCATATCCATTAGGTTATGCATGTCTCCATTTTTTTAACATAATGAAACACATGAACTATAAGATTTGAAAGGACAATGCACGGAGTCGTAATGAACAGGTTCTGAATCGACCAAATAGGGATAAAAAAAATGTGGTACAATTTTTTTTACCAGCAAGGCGACCACTATTTGATTTTAATACAGTTCCCCTACTGCGCCCATCTGATCGACTCAAGCAGTAGCATTTCGCTCCTCTTCTCCTCCTGCACAAAGCCCATATGGCGGTTTCAGATCAGGAGCCTTGTTTTGTTTGAACGTTATGCAATGTGGGATAAACAGAACTCAATATTGATAATATCACTTCTGCAGTAAAAATAAGAGGTTCTTACCGAGCTACAAATATTTGAATATCTTCATCCCAGAGCAAATGCAGGTCCGCATGACATAAGTGCCGAAATTTTGAGGGCCAACCATAACCCAACAGAAATGAAAGCAGGCAGATCCGATGTGTAAAGCATTCGCAGAGCATCACAGAAAAAAGCCCACCACTTTCTTAATCATACCCATCTAGTACAAGAACGCAAAGGGGGGAGAAGGACAGAAATGTTCTTTCTTTATTGCTCTCAGACTACAGGGGTCCTGTACAATGGTCTCTACCATTTGTTAGTTCATCAATTTTGGAACATGAAGTTAATGAAAGCTTATTCCAGTAGTGAGCTTTTAATGATTGCATGGAGCTAAAGATGAATTCTTTGTTACCTCAAGGAAAGGAAGTTCCTTAGAGCTTTCCAATTTTCCAGACCTCTGCTGCGGTTGGTGCCATCTCCTCTTCCTCTCCTCCCCTTGTTTTGGAGGAGACCTGATTAAAGCACAGGATTGCTAGTCTCGACTCATGTACACCTCTTCTCTGCACCTTTATTTACTGCATTGGTAAACAAATGAAACTTCTAATGATATGCAACACAATTCAGAAAGAGGAGGCATACTCTTCATGATAGCTTGGGCTTGTTATATGTGCATTGTCAAACACCTGTGCATTCTGGCAGATCATCTGTGTAAACATGGACAGGAAACACTGATGACCATTGATTAAACATTGCTGGTACTGATAGTATCAAAGCCTAATTTTATCCATTGTTTAGACGGAATGCATGCTTGGCTCGGATGTATTAAACCATACAAGTTAAGAGCAATTCAAAGTGTTAAAACAAAAATGTAGAGCAATGCCTGTGAAATGCTTACCTCCTCATGAGCTTTTCAGGTCGATTGGTTTACAAACTCTGATTTCGTGGAACAGGTTGGTTGTTTCTTATATCCATAGCTGAACTGTAGAATCTCTGTTTTTCAGATCTTCAGCAGCGCCCATATGGAAACCAAAACCTCAGCAGGGAACTCCAATACTCTGCTCTGTCAAGGCATTCCCTATTTCGGATCTTCACGGCAATTTGGCAAGGCAGAAAATGGGTGCTTCGTGACAGTACAAAGCAGCGGAATGAATGTGCCTACATTCAAATGTGTTCCTTGGGCCGTGTTCCGAGGAATTTCTCAAACGGCTGCTCATGCATCCTAGCCCTAGATATTAAACACTAAAAATGAACCCTAAAAATAATGGGAGGATATTCACAACCAGCACAAAAAAAACCCACCGCAGGATTTGCCCCCTTTTCTAAAATCAATGGCTAACAAAAGATTGCACTCTAGAAATACTCTTTAGTACACCTGGATGAATACGACCACCAAATCATATAAAAACCTTAGAGAAAACAATATAAAAATATAAAACAAACCATTAACATCCAACATGTAAAAATTAAATCCCCCAACACATAACAACTAACACATAACAACCATTGACATTAACAACCAACACATAACTACCATTGACATTAATTAACACAACCATTGGGTCCAACACATTTAAATTAAAATCCCCCTTAAACCCCCTTTGGTTTGGGTGCATATTCACACCTGGGGGTGACTCAGGAACGGCAGAGTCATTGGATAGGCATATTCACCCCTTATTCCTTAATCTATACCGTACGTAAAGTTCCTCGTTTGTGGGGTATGCAAGTATGAAATTTGCTATACTGTATAACAAGATTCGCAAAATACTATAAGATTTCAAGCGGAATACTATATGATGTTGTTTTCGATGCGTGCAAAATACAATTATGAGGGTCTCTGCCCTACGTCACCCCCTGTGTGAATATGCACCCAAACCAAAGGGGGTTTAAGGGGATTTTAATTTAAATGTGTTGGACCCAATGGTTGTGTTAATTAATGTCAATGGTAGTTATGTGTGTTGGTTGTTAATGTCAATGGTTGTTATGTGTTAGTTGTTATGTGTTGGGGATTTAATTTTTACATGTTGATGTTAATGGTTTGTGTTGCAAAAAATTTTTTTTACCTTTCTGGCCTTAGAGATCGTCCCCTCCCCGGTGACAAAAAAATTTAGAATTCAAACCCGAAAAAAAACTAGAATTCATTTGAGGCTTTCATCACCTGTAGCTTTTGAATTTGATGACAATAAAACAAATAGAACATAAGTAAAAGTTACCATAAAGATAGAGCAAATTGATCCCATTATTCAAAGTCATAAAATTTGCAACACAAAAAAAAAAACTCTTATTATGCTACATATTGTTACTTCATTACAACTATTTCTCTTTCACAATGACACCATTGTTTATCAATCCATATGATTTTGAATGCTCCATCTCTAGCTTAAAGGTAATGCATGATTCACCTTATGGTTCGATTAAAGTTCCAAATCTACAATATAAATGCATTCTTGTGGCCACTATTTGACTGATCTGTGTGACATAGAAAAGGGCGAGGAATAATCCGCTTTGTTGTGTGCATAAGAATCCGTTTGTTGATTGAAGCTAAAGGTCGGCCGCTATGAACAATCCGGACCGGGAATATCCAAGAGTTGGAAGCAAAAGAGGGCGAAACTTGAATCTGCAAAGAAATCTTAGGAAGGAAACAAAAAAGGGTTTTGCAAGAATCGGGGAAACCAATACCTCGTAAAAAAAAAACATTATGCTAACTGAAGAAACATTAAAAAATAAATACCTTTGTAAGTGTGAGCAAAAAATCCATCTCGTGGTAGTAAAATCCACTCTGACAATAAGAATCCAAGAGGGCAAGTACACATGCATATGCACACACATGCACACATGCACATGCACTTGCACTTGCACATGCACAATACACATGCACACACATGCACATGCATGTGCACATGCACATGCATACACATGCGTAGTGTTCATGCACAAACACATGCAGAGAAAGACAACAACCCTCGGATTGTTCCAACCAACGAAAATCAACGGCCCATAAAAGGTGCACTCTAGAAATACTATTTAGTACACCTCAACGAATACAACAACGAAATCATAGAAAAACCATGTGAAAAAACGTATAAAAATCTAAAAGTAACCCCCTGTTATTATGCTACATATTGGTGTTCACAGATTCCAAGATGGCCATATAAAGGCAAGTTTATCTTGTAAGGCCCTTTGTATAATAACTATTTTATGCTTGAAAGTGCTTTTTTGAATCTACACATGCGTTTACATGTCACTTCCTTGGTTTGCATGACTTGGTAATGCATGTGATACCTTTAAACATTTTTTCATAGTCCAATATTTCTCTTGCATGTGTGCACTCGTCATTTCCTTGGATTGCATGGCTTTTTAATACCTTTTTGGTGCTTCTAACAATTTTACATAGCCAAATATGGATGTTTGAAGAGGTGAGCCGAGTATGGTCTTCCCTTGGCATTTGAAATGGAGTTAAGGGGAGTAGATATGGCAACACGTCTACATAGTTTTATGGACAATAACAGGTATAAATGGCAACCCTAACATTTAGGGTTTTTGAACATTTTCCATGATTGGCATTAGGCTGTGACCTGCGATGCGTGAAATGGCTGCCGATTATCCATTTGCTGCTCAAAGAGGCTTCTGCCTTTCCAATACTCTTGAATCTAAGCCGCTTTACTAGTTTCATCTTCTATTGTAGAAGTCTTTTGCTGTGCAGATCCATCTATGTGCCTTAATAGCCATGGGCCTCTTCTACTTGGCTGCTGCACCAGATTCATTCAGTTTCTATGCATCTTTAAATGGCGATGGAGCAGTTATTCTAGAAAGGTTATGATCTGTTCATCTTGGTCAGCATGCTATATTTTGCATGAGAGGAACAATGACACAGTTAATGGCATCCAAGCCGATATAAATGTGTGCAAATTCTTTGCAACAAATGTTTCAACCGACCTATTGCAAATCAAAGGCTTCATTCCAGGTCTGTGTAAGCATTGTTTCTGTTTGGAGAATGATTTTCAAATGAGTTTCCATTATATATACAAGTAGGTGAAGCAAAACACGTCTTCTTGGCGTATAGGATATGGCCGATATGCAAACTTATTGTTATTTTACATATGTTGGCATTTTTCCATTTGGCATGCATCGTATTGCAAGAATAAAGTTTTGGGGCTTTATGTTTTATAAGGTTTTAATTTGCAGATTGTTGTTACATGACATTATGCCCATTAATGTCTATACGTTTGTGTTATTATGCATTATGCATTTGGGATTCTTACATACTTTGTTGCATGAGCAAGATAAGCCACATTCGAGTGGCTTTATTTGTTGGTTCTTGCCCCAACTGATAGGCTAAAAGAATACATTTCATGACTGCTTTGTTGGCTTTTTCATTTTCCATTCTGCTAAATTGGTACTCCTTATGTCTGACCAATTTCTACTAAGAGAATAAGGTGAAGGGCGATAAGTCGTGGTGTTCTATAGCTTACCTGTCATCCCTTGTCTAGTTACCACGTTTATTGCTAACTTTGACATGGTTGGGTGCAGGTAACCAGAACTCCACCTCCTTGAGTTTTTGTAGGATGTTATAATGCTGATTTTTAGATTAAAACCATGTTAATACATGGTTCTAAATATTGAGATAAGTCTCTCTGTTTTTCTAACTTTCTAGAAGAATAAATTTTGAGCACAATGTTTACTTTTCTTTTTCTGATAGTTGAAATCGCAGAACAAGGCAGCTTGAGAGTTTTGCCTTGTTGAGTATTCCAAAGAAACAGAAGATTGATTGCGATATCAAAAGACATGGAATAAACAGGATTGTTTTATATTATGTGGAAATGTCTGATATTTGCTATTCTATTTCTTATGCAAACATCTTTGTTGTTCCCTTTTGGGTACTTTGACATTGATCTTTGTTTCAAACGAGTTGGACATAAGGAAATGTTTTCTTTTTTAAGGTTTCACTTGAGTTTTCATTCTAAGATATCACTTGGTCATTGGACACGCATTTTGGAGTTTCATGATTCTCTAATGAGATGTATAAAGGTTTTTCTAATTAATTCTCTTATGCTCAAGGCTCTGATGTGCTATCATTGGACCCTCATTTGGAAGTTCCATGTTTTTCAGGATCTGTATAAAAGTTTATCTTGTTAATTCGCCTGTGTGCTCAAGGATTTGATGTGCCGTATGTGGCCTAAATGGTTACATGTATGGATAGATAACAGTACCAAGGAATTGACTGCGGTATGTAGAAGTGGCTAATATAGCTTTTGTCAAGGCTAGTGCTGTCTGGGGTTTTTTTTTTTTAATACGGCTATCCGGAAGTATGCCATAGATGGGTGGCCTACTCTACTTTGCGTCTGAAGATGGAATGGCCGGATGTTCTCTTCACTTGCCCTGGATTTAATTCTCTACCTGTCTAGATAATAAATGGTGGATTCTTTTAATGAATGGTGGTCGTAACTTAAAAGAAGTAGCAGGGTCGATGGCATGTGAGGCGACCACGAACGAACGACCCGAAAGGCATCAGAATGAACATTTATATCTGAGTTCGGCACCGTGAGAGACACAGGAGAAAAAGCTAGCATTGGAATGTTGAATATATGCAACCCTCCACCTCATCATACATGCCACATCATCATATGACATGGCAATCTACATAAAGAGTCATGTCCATTCATGTAGAGTCGTGTCTGATATAGATCATAAGCTACAGTGTGAAGCTTGTTTCCAACCAGTTTTCTGTTCTATTCAATATATATTGTGCATTATAGTTATCTTCTGATTTCCTAATTTATCATGGTATCAGAGCCTGTGTGCTCTTAGTAAGATCCTGGGTGAAGAAATCATGAGGGAAGAAGTAGAAGAGCCTCCTCCCTCGAAATTGAAGAAATCTATGAAGAAGAATTCATTGAAGTATGCTTTGAAGAACAGATTACGGGTCTTCAAATTGAGGGCCAAGAATTTATTAACTGTCTGCTTTACAGTTTCGGCAGATACTTATGAACAAGAAGCAAATATTTGGGAGACCAGAATCACTGTGCTCAAGGGGCTGATCACCCGTGAAGGATTTTGCACAGAATCCCCAGCATGTTTTGCTAGAGAGAAAGACATCGAAATTGGAAGTGCAGAAATTGCCATTGTAGAAAAGGATCGGCCATTTGAAGCTGTTGCCAAGGCAGAAAATTGCCTCAAAGGGACGCTTCCAGAAGATTCGGCAGATTCTCTTGCCGTTGAAGAAGTTGGAGCCCATGCCGATCTTGATGGGAGTACAGATAACCCACGCTCTCTTTCATGAGTAACCGTCATTTGGAATTTCCCTTCTTTGTGTCTTTCCCCATCTCCGCTCAAAATAGAGAATGCATTTCAACTCATATTGGGCAGGCCAGCATTCAGGTCGGAAATGCTTCTAGGGAGTTGCATTCCAGAAAGGCAAATCTGAAGTCAAATTTTAGAGCTGGAGGAATGCCTCCAGGATTTAATCACATATTGCAAGCTGATAGCAGGCCTGGAATGTCAGATAGAGGAAGGGACGTTGCTGTAGATAAAATGGAAAGAAGAGATGTTGAAGACCCAATTCTTGAGAAGGACTCAGAGGAGGTCGGATTTGAAGCCCACATCGCCCAGATTGCAGTAGAAAATGCCATTGGAGATGATGCCGAAAAAGGCATTGCCATAATAGATCCCGTTGGGATTCAGGCCGAAGCCCCAAATGAAGGGAAAACCATTCCAATGGAAGCTATTGATGCAGCCGTTGAAGCAATTAAAGACCTTGCTGCTGAGGCCATAGCCCAAGATGGAGACAAGCCGGTTGGAGATGGCCAGAAGGATGCTGTTACCCTGCCAGTACCTGCCAGTAAGAAGGATATGGTGGAGACGGGTTTGTGGTTTGTGACAGGGGCAGTTGATGCAGCCAAGGAAGATATTGTTGCTGCAGAAACAGAGCCTGACAGGCCTGATATGGATCAGACAGAAGTCGAGCAAGTGCACCCTATTGTTGTGTTGCATGGTTTGATCACTCATCCAACAGATTTTGCTACTAAAGCAGAAGAGCAATTTAGAGCCAAATTCAGTATGGAAAGTGGCTCCTTGCAGGAAATTTCTTACACTGATATCCTCCCAGATAATCAAATTGTTAAAAAAGATCAAAATGGGCACAATCTTGAAGCTCAGGTGACTCTTATTGGGGCTGCTGGCAGTACTGCAGATGGCCCAATCCGTCTGAATGATAAAGAAGGAGCCAAGCAGAAAGCAGGAGAAGTTTCTGGTAGTGCCATGGAGAAAGCAGAACGTGTAAAGCAAACAGGATATGAATCTAAAAAAGGTGCAAAACAAAAGGCTGGTGATGTAGCAGATAATGCCAGGGAGAAGGGCGTGGATGAAAGGGGCAAGGCTGGTCACGCTACTGGAGATCCAAAGAGATGACTCCTTTAACACGTCAAAGAGAGAAAGCAGATCTTTGGGATATGTGTTACGAATTTGCAGACGATCCTGATATGATGCAATCAATCATGGAAAGCAGTAATATGAATTTGATGTTCACGAAAGTTGTGAATGGCTTTGATAAAATTCCGCAAGCTGAAACTGGAGAATTTGAAAGGAGAAATTCATACATGAAGAGAAAACTTCCTGATACATATTCCAAGAATAAGAACATTCAGAAGAATATTAGAAAATGCAGAAAACGCCAGAGATGGCTAATTTATCAACCTGGCCATGATGATTTTGGTTGATTCAGAGGTGTAGGTTTGAGGGAGGGTGTTGAATATATGCAACCCTCCACCTCATCATATAGGCCACATCATCATATGACATGGCAATCTACATAAAGAGTCGTGTCCATTCATGTAGAGTCGTGTCTGATATAGATCATAAGCTACGGTGTGAAGCTTGTTCCCAACCAGTTTTCTGTTCTATTCAATATATATTGTGCATTATAGTTATCTTCTGATTTCCTAATTTATCATGGAATGGGCCTATTTGGTGGGCAGAAGAAAGCTGGGACAAAGAAAGATTTAAGAACTTCGAATGAAGAATCATTCATCAATAAATCATGGGAAATCATCCATTTGAATAAAGAAAAGAAAATATCCAACTAGAGGAGAAGAGAAATACCTGTCTTCTTTGTTTTGTCTTATGTAGACCCTCAATTAAAAGCAGAATGCAGCAATCCCTAGTATAGAGCTCAATCTCAAAGAAGGCAGGATTTAAAGGAAAGCATGAATTAAAGGAAAGCAACGACGACCTAAGTCCTTATCATACTTGACTTCAAAGGCAAGCAAAGAACGAATTTGGCGCTGCATAAGGCAATTCTTGGTTCCTTGCCTTGAAAGGAAAGCAACTTCGAATCCCTTATCCGGAAACTCTTATTGAATGTAGCTAAAGGATAAAAGAATCGAATCTTCCCACAATCATTTTGTATGTTTAGATTATTAATTTTGGTTTTCAATGTCCATTTGTTAGCAATGGGTTGTTCCCAAATAAATATGTAGGCGAAAAAGAAAAGTCAAAGCGCAAAAAGGTCATAATCCCATGGTCTAGGGGCTTATATTTTGGTCCAGAATTCCTCGTCAGGAATTAACCTAGGGTTCTAACAGATCGATGGCGCCTGCCTCCGATCTGCCGATCAATCGTTTCGCGCATCAAATTGTGGAAGCAGTGGATGCAAATCCGGTGGTGGTTGTAGTGGGAGAAACAGGTTCGGGAAAAACTACACAACTTTCACAGATTCTTCATGAAGCAGGATATACCAAATCCGGTTGCATTGCTGTTACCCAACCTAGGCGCGTTGCAGCAGTGTCAGTTTCTCGTCGCGTTGCTTCCGAAATGGGTGTTCAGGTTGGTGAAGAGGTTGGCTATTCTATTCGTTTTGAAGATAGAACATCATCTAGAACCCTAATTAAGTATTTGACAGATGGTTGCCTTCTACGTGAATGTCTAATTGATCCAGACCTCCGGCGATATTCTGTTGTAGTCCTGGATGAAGCCCATGAAAGAACATTGAATACTGATGTTTTGTTAGGGCTTTTGAAGCAGATTATCTTTAATAAGGGGGATTTGGGGCTGAAAATTGTTATTACTTCGGCTACTCTAGATGGAGAGAAAATTTCTAAATATTTCAATGGTTGTTCTGTGCTTAATATTCCTGGCAAGATGTATCCAGTCAAAATCTTATACAGCACTGAGCAGCCTTTGAATTATCTAGAATCTGCTGTTCAGACAGCACTTGATATTCATGTCCGAGAGCCAGAGGGTGATGTTGTAATGTTTTTAACTGGCCAGGAAGAGATTGAGAAAGCTGTCAGGAAGCTTGAAGATGGAATTAGAACTTTGGAAGAAGGATCCCGCAGGATGCCATAATTTTGCCTCTTTATGCATCGCTTCCTCCTGAAATGCAAGCACGCGTATTTGTCAAAGGCCCAAGCAACTGCAGACGGATAATTGTGGCTACAAATGTTGCCGAAACATCTTTGACTGTGGATGGAGTTGTCTATGTTATTGATCCTGGATTTATGAAACAGAAACAGTACAACCCCATAACAGGTATGGATGCAATAAGTAAGGTACAGGCAATACAAAGGGCTGGAAGAGCTGGACGAACTCGTCCTGGCAAATGTTACAGGTTGTATCCACCATCTGTTTTCGAGACTGAGTTCCTCAATGTGACCGTGCCTGAAATTCAGCGGTCTTCTTTGACTGGGGCAGTTCTCTACTTGAAATCACTTGAACTTTTTAGATGTCCTTAGATTTGATTTTCTAGATCAGCCGACACTGGAATCATTGCAAGATGCACTTCGGCAACTTTATATTATTGATGCAATTGACAGCTCTGGTAAAGTAACCGCTTTAGGAAAGAGCATGGCTGAGCTTCCTCTTGAACCATCCCTTGCAAGAGCTTTGTTGGCTGCAGATGAGATGGGTTGTCTGGATCAGGCTTTGGTCATCGCCGGAATGCTTTCTTGTGAGTCAGTCTTTTTCCAGCCTCATAGTAAAGTAAAAAAGGATGAAAGACCCAAGCCAAATCTTCCGGATGGCAATGGTTTGGGTGACCACATTCAACTGCTACAAATATATGAAGAATGGAAGCACAGGGATTTTGACCTTGATTGGTGCAAAGATCATTTCCTACAGGTGCGATCGATGAAACTTGCCAAAGATGTGACACATCAACTTTCTGTTATAATGCAGACAAATCATAGCCAACAATCCTACAAGAGAAGGCCCTCACAGAATACAGGAAAGTTTACAAGGATTCGTAAAGCCCTCTGCAAAGGTTTTGCAAATTCCATAGCCCATCGCATGGCCAAGCACAATGGTTATAAAGTAATTTCTCACAGTTCTCAGCTTGTTCAGGTTCATCCATCATGTTGTTCATTAAAAGTTGACGATGATGGTTTGTTACCAGAGTGGATTCTTTATCATGAATTGGTGATAACTGCAAGACCATACGTGAGGAAAGTATGTACAGTGGAGGGTTCATGGGTTGAGCCAATCTTGATTAAGCTGGAAAACTTAGATATTCATGGTCTAGGTGGACAAGGTGTCATGCATACAGGTTCTTCAGTATCAACATCTTTAGTACCATTGGCAGAATGTAAGCAAGAATCCATGAAAGCAAACGAAGATGCACGTGGGGATGCCGTCAAGGCTGCACGGGAACGGTTTTTGGCTCGAAAGAAATTGAGGACTGTATAATAGAGATTATGATGCATGAATGTGCATTTGCTCTTCTTATCCACTAACCCGTTGATGTCTTAATGTAAGCGATAATGCGAATCCAATTTGCTCAAGCAAATTCTGTTGTCTGCTATGATATACCGATCATTTGTCCTAGCTGCTACCTCAAAGCGGTGGTGGGATTGTATCAATGGTGGATTGTCTTCTGTGCCTCGTATGTTCTCTTCTAGTTTGCAACTTTCAATTTGTGACTTTTTTTGGTTTCTTGTAGATATTGTTAGGCTTCACAGATGACGTTTGATTTGATTGCGAAATTCTAAATTCGTATTTGCAGTCCTACATTTTCTTGCAGGTGCTAAATGCCATTTGTTATTTACTGTGCTAGATATTATTAGGTTTGGCATAATAATGTGGAGACTCGAAGCATTTTAGTTCCTGCAATATCGGCCTAAAATAGCAATTTACCTGGTGATCTGATTTGATTCAATCCACTTGGGTCTCAATATCATGCTCTATATTGGTGAGTACTTTCAACTTTTTTATCTCTTGCCTTTCAAGTAATGCTGGTTTCATGCCAGTTCAACAGCTCCCTTTTATATGGACTATTCAAATTTTGAGAAATGGATTAAAATATGCCGAAGATAAAGATAGAATGTAAGTTTTTGTCCCATGACGACTCTGTGGAGGGTCAATTGCGAAAATTACATGCCTGCCTCCTAAAAAACTCGAAGATATTCTTCTTCAGCATTCGATTTGCTGTTGGTCTATGTTTTGCTGTCATTCGCCTCCCCTTTTTTTTTCAATGCTATAATAGCTTACTTTGCTTTTGGGGATCCTCTAATGCATTGAAAAACCAAAGATCTAAACAGAAAGCACAGGTTTAAAGAAGCATTGCCTTTTTTTATTTTATATTTTTCTTGCTTATTGTTCTAAGCCCTATGCATGAGGTATATGAATGCATATGTCTTTTTCGCTTCATCTACAATGTGAGCATCAAAATTTCTAGATAGAATGTTTATTTCGTTCATGTCCATTTCAAAAATCGTTAAACATAAGGTTCTGCATATGCCATTTGCGATGTTATTGTAGAACTTGTCTTGTCACTTTAGGGACTGATGGTGACGGTGCAGATGCAAGGGGGTTTGATTCAGTGGTTTTGGTGGTGCTCATCTCTGCCATATATTGAAATACTTGTCATAATATGATATGAGTTGCTTTTATGATGCAGGATTGGTAATCTGTTTTGAGATATTACATCCACAGCATGAATTGTAGTGTGGAGACATCCATTGTATTGTGGAATATTTTAATTAGTTATAGGACGCCTCTCTTTATGTACGTAGTTATTAGATCCTTGGTAAGTAAAGTTGTTAGTTGCAGGGGTCGGTGTTGGTTAAGGGGAAAGATCCAATGGCTAATGTAGATACAACTACATCTAATCTTAATTCCACGTTAAATAAGATTATTCGGGATGGCAGAAACAGTCAGGCATATCAAGGATCACATTCATTTATGGATTTTCCATAAATGATACTGGTATGAATGGTGCTTAAGGTAATATTCAGTATATGAGCATTAATCAGGAAAGCTCAAGGTGATATTCAACATATGATGAGGAACATCACCAAGAATTCTGAGATATATTTAGAGACTCAAACCTTGCCTTCCTTAAAGGGCAAACTATTGCAATTGGTCCCAGTTCAAAAGATCTTCAGTGTGGCACCTCTAATTCTTCAATCAAAATGAATAACTCGATAGTTATTAATCCTTCAGTTGCTGCTTCTTTGTCATCTGAAATTATTAATTTTCAAACTATTGAACTTCACAATAGAGAAAAGGCAGTGCAGGAGCCTTAGCTTAGAACAATGATGAATTTGAGCAATGCTTCCATGGGTTTACAATGTCCATTTGCTCCTATTTGTCAAATTCCTTTGAATAACTCCGACAACTTTTACATCTGTGGCCTATTTAATTGATTTAAATGCTGTTATCACTAGAGTGGTTCCATGATGGACTAAAAATGGTCCATTCACTTTAAAATTCATATGTCAAGAGTGCAAAATCTTTTTGAACCCTTCCTAGGAGGTCATATATGGCAGTCATGATCCACTAAAAAAATACCTAAAGAAGTATATATCTTCATTCTTGCAAGTTATGTTTTAGCAAACTCAGGAGGGTCAACTAAAAAAAGCTTCATGTGTTCATAAAGTCAAACTGTCTCAGCAACCAAGATTTTTTCAAATTTTTTGATTACCACGATATTTTTCTATACGAGACAGAGAAAAAGATAAAAACTCACATGTTAATCCGAAGTCTGTGAAGAAAAGTAGGGTCATTCAAACATGACATGATTAAAATTGCTTTATGCCTCATGAGAACCACTCATGGTTCCAATTGTAGTTTGAATACGATCACATTTACAAGGAAGTAAAATTTGAGATAATATTTGACATATAAGCAATTGACAGGTTCCTCCATTCCATAAGAATGTTGGTTGGTCTTGAGACTTTCACTTTTGGTCTCAATTTTAGGGAATTTATAATAATGACTAATAATTCTATATATAGAGCAAAGGTACTTTATGTTGTCCTTCAAAAATCATAGTATGAAAGTTTAAAATGATATAAAACCAATGCAAAAACAAGCTCAGTAAAAATGCAAAAGACATGGTCACAAGAAATCAAGAAAGGTTTATGTATTGTGAAATCAAGAAAAGGTTTCTGTACCTGAGCCTTTTACTAGTCCATAGGTCCATTTAAAATCAATAAGTTTCTTATGTTAATCGATCTCAAGTTAGAACATCGGGATATGAATAGCTTATGATTACTTTAGTAATTAAGAATTTGTTCTTCATAACCTTGAGATTTGGATTAAACTTTATAGTATCAACTTCAAATATGTCTTCTATGTTTATTCTAGATTTTTGCCTCGAGATTTGACTTTGAAAAATCATATTCTCAAATGTTCCATGTCATGAATTCATGCAAAGAAACTTAAAGAAAAATATGAAAGTCTATGATTATAACTAGCAGAAACGCAGGCTTGGGACAGTAGATTGGGTTGGAAAGGAGTTGTTTATTATAAGAAAGTTATGTTTGAAAACTATAAAATGCAATAAGCATTTACAAGACAACAAGTTGTTGGTTGTTGTTGGTGGTTGTAATTGCAACATCATAACTTGGTGAGATGTGAAATGATAGTATTATCAACAACAAAAAAGAAAAAAATAACATGATTATAGATCCGGGATAAATTGAGGGTTAAGCATATCATGTGAAATTGGTATTTTTGAAGACTAAATTTTTGGGCTACATTCTCTTATCCTTTGTTTAATTATCAGATTTTTACATCACCATGAATGGTGTTTGAGCTTTAATACATGATTGAGTATTAATGGACCTTGAAATCTTATACATAGTTGAGTCAATTCAGGTTACAAGTTAAGTGTGAACAGTTTCGACTCATATGGCTATTTTAGGCCTTTATAGGCAGTTTCTTTTAGGCCTTTTGGAAATTTGAATAGGAATTTAGTATCACTCCTTTTTGAACCTTTTATAGACCTGAACTATCCATCCACTTGCAAACCCTAAGGAATTTAGTGCATGAATCTCCCAGTTTCATTCCCGTTGACTTCCAAACTCTTGCTCATGGTATGCCCTCTCATGAAGTTGAAGAAATGTCAAACTAGGTTCAAGCCTAAATATTGCAAGCTTAAGGCCTGCTTCTTTATAAATAAATAACTTATAGAGTTCAAACAACAAGATTACATTTTTATTTCTAGAAATAGACAGCTTGGCAAGTTGGTAAATTTCTTTAGGTCTGCAATACGATGATCTGAAAGTCCTGATTTTTCTCTTAATTGTAATAAGATAGGAAATGTGATGCATCATGCTTTGTTTCTTTGTAATAAGCATTTCATGAGCAATGCTACTCATGAGCTATCCAAATGCTTCTAATTTATAACTCATACATAACCTTGAATTCATGGGTTCTAAAACAAAGGTTTGAAACCTCAGGTCTACAATATTTCAAGCGCTCATTTGGTTTCTGATGTCTCAAAAAAGGTGTTGAAGAATATAGGATGTTTTGTAAAACATCTCAAGCAATAATAATTTCTATAATTTAAGCAACAAGCGAGTCATGTATTTCATATTGTGCCATTGATGGTAAGAAAAACTATGTCCATTTTTAACCTTCCAGGTCTATAGATCTGCCTCTCAAAGATATAACTATTTCTATGTGGGCATCCATAAATTATTTGCAATGTTCAAGATTAAAGCTCAAAGCAAAAAGTCCAATATCTCCATTGCCTAACCTTAACAAGCCTTTTGTGGCAGTCTCGACAAGCTAAAACATGCATTAAGCAAGGTCTTCCAAATCACAATATGAGGTCGAATGGCCATTGCATTTATGAAGTCCTTTGCTTCATCCAAATGCCCTAGATGGCCTAAAAATGAACTACGCATGCAAGAGTGTTTACAAGTTAGTCCAATTTGATAGATTTGGCCAATTGAAATAAACTAGTGAAGGCCGATATCTAACAGGCCCACATAACTACATGAACCACAATTAAAATTACCCTATCTGACAGGAAGCCATTCATGCACAATTGCTGAAACAGATAGAAAGCCTCTTTAACATGGTCATGGTCAACATATTATGATATTAATGTAGACCATAAGGGGATACATATCAATAAGGGCACTTCCAGCAACAACATCCAGATCCATTTTAGCATTTGCAAGGTAAATGTGCAGGTCTTCGCACATTCTAAAGCTTCTACACTGGCATATAATGCCCAACAGAGTTGCTTCTTAATGTTAACAAACACGAAACACCAGTTGCGATGCAACTTGAAGAGAGCACAACGATACTATAAACCATTAGCAAGCTCGATACAGTCTCCAGTCAAGCTTTTCATGACGCATTTGCACATAAAACCTTCTATAAACACTACAGAGAATGAGTGTAGGCATCAGAATAAGCATTATATAGTCTTCATAAAACAGAGTACTGCACATGCTCTCTGTTTTGATGATTAACCTGATGTATATTTTCTGATGCATAGGTGCATCAGAATAATTTTTATGATAAGCATCAGGTAATCATCACAACATACGTCAGAAAATCGTCAGATTAGTTGTTAGTATTAAGCATCAGATGAATAGTCAGATTAGTCATCAAATTAAGCATCAGGTAAAACGTCAAATGTATAGACACTTTAGTCGTCAGACTAGGCATCAAGAAAAACATCAGTTGGACAGCCAACTTAATTGTCAAATTGTGCACCAGATTACTTGTCAGATTAAGCATCAGATACAATGTCAAATGTATAGTCAATTTATTCGTCAGACTATGCATCAAGAGAAACATCAGATGGATGATGAGCTTAATTGTCAGATTAAGCATCAAGAAAATTGTCAGACTAGTTGTCAAAATAAGCATGAGATAAATCGTCAGGTAGTTGATTAGGATAATAGTCACCATATTAATATATCAGTCAAAAGAGAAATTAGATTTGTTGCGAAACCATATAATATTGCGGTCAAAAGAATAAAATAAAAGCAATATAATGCAATTTTAAAACCAATACAATATACCTCAAAATGCAAAAACACTTTATTATTGCAAACAAAGATTGTCATTACGTTGGCAAATGTTTTTTTTCCCCAAAATTTTGGTTAAAAAAAATTATTTTCAATCAAAAAAGCTTTTTTTTTTTTTTTTTTTTTTTTTTTTTTGATGAACCATTGGTTTTAAGGACCTTATCTAAGGGCCACCAAAATATCTAGGGATCAAGAACATATTATTAGGGCATCAAGCCTACAATAGAAGAAGGTGGACTATTTTAATATAAAGGAGGAAGCTTTATATAAAGGTGAACGTTGAAGCTAAGAAAGTAAAGGTATTATATCCACAATAATTTTTTGCAACATGCTATATCTTATAGTTTGTGATCCATCCCTTCCTCATGCATTTGGGGTGGTTGCTTGCGATAGTCTTGCAAATAGGGTGCCGGAGTTGGAGCTCCTAGCTATGGCAATAATTTGTATTTCAGAGTAGCCTAGGCACTTTATTTTCAGGGTTAATAGCCATAGTTCCATTTTGCAAAAAAAATGAAGATGAGGTATTTTTTGCTTTGAAAAAAAGGAAGAAGAAGAAAAAACACGGTCGTGCTTTGTGAAATAACGTATAGTAGTTTATACGTTATTCATGAAATTGCCCACGTCTGATTTTTTTTTTTTTTTTTTTTTTTTATTTTTCAAAACCGAAAGAACATCTCCCATAGCACACTAAAACAAAAATATAGAAGAATACATGTGCGTCCTTAGATGCTCTTTTCAAGAGATCTATATCGTGCAATGTTTCTTGTGACAATTGCATCCATAAATTCAGGACTCAAGTTCCTCATGTTCTTGCGCTTGCACTTTTTGCTATTTTTCCTTGACGTAGATGCATTGTCACTTCTTTTAGTGGCTTCCTTCACAACCTTCTTCTTGTTAACCATTATCCCTTTTCCCCCTTCTCCACCAACATAATACGAGCCCAATCAGGTCTACCCTCATGTGCACCCTCCATGTCAATGTTATCTTCAATGTTATCTTCGTCAGCAACAATCCCATTTCCTTCCACTGTGCCTGCCCCTCCACCGTCAAGCTCATCTCTATCATGTTCTTCATCTTCCACTCTATCCGTATCTCCTTCACCTCCAACTATTTCAATGCCATTGTTGCCTCTCTCCTCTACGCCATAGATATCACCTGCCAAGCCTTCCACTATTTCTTCGTCCCTTTGATTTTTGTGCACATCTTTGTTTGCGTCCTAAAAAAAGAAAGACGCACAAGTTAGGAGAAAACAATAATATAGTTATAACATAGAAAATTTAAACAAAATCAAAATTCTATTGTTCAAAAAGAGGATACCTTCTTTTGATGTTTTTGCTCCTCACTCTTCCTCGTCTATCGCCTTGTACTACAAACAAAAGCAACAATCATGTTATTAAAATCAACCATTTTACAAGAATGTTTTGAATGTCCAAACATACATTTTCGGGAACTTTTCCTTGGGCAATTAAAGTTTCTCGATAAACTTTACATGACCCTTTCTCCACTATTAACCGAACAGTTTTTGCAGAAGGATAACTGCCACAATCTCAATACTAAATAATCAGAAGTTAGTTAAATAAAAATTTTAAGCGTTAAAATTGCGTATAAATTCTTAGTCAGCTTTCATGCTAGCATGCCCCTGTCGTCCAAAGCCATGTGTCGCATTTCTCGCAGCAGTAGCTCTTATCTGTTGATCACGATTTCTTCCTTTGTTCTCAATAAATTTGTCCCAAACTTCAGGCTTAACATGCAAGGGACAATCTTGAGCACCACTTCTAGACAACCAACCCCTATGATTGACAATAATGATTAGCGTCTATGATTGACAATAATGATTAACGACAAATAATGCCAAGATAATATAAATAAGATAATAAATATATATATCAATCATATACTTACTTCCAACAATTTTTTTTTTTTTTTTTGAAGAACTGTGTCATCAATATATTAAAAGAATGGTAATGTTACAAAGCAAGTGAGGAGGAAGGAGAACTGCCCCAATTCCAACAATTAAAATTTTGGCCACCCCTTTTCAAAATCATGAGCCATCATCCCTTTACCATATCAGTTTTCCATATATGCAACTCATTGCCTCTTCTTGCTCATGCTCACTTTCTTCCAATCTTTGTCTATTGTCGTGCAATAGAATTTTACAGTATTACCAAGTGACGGATTCCATCCTTGGCTCTTTGCATCTAGATTTAGAGTACCTCCTTTCAGATAGTGACCTACTCACAATAATTCAATTAAAATATATCCCTGCCAAGAGAGAGACAAACATAAAAAAGAGAAATAATATTTGCTCATCCACCAGTTCTAGAATCATGTTGCTACGACGTCTAAATACCTTGCGATTCTTAGTGAGACCAGAAACTGTAACATCATAATCATCTTCAAATTCCTCGCCCTTCTCCTCGTCTATGTTATCATCTTCTTCATCATCCGCATAAGAAGTAGCAACAGGTGCATTGACAGATTTAGCACTAGAATGAGAATGAGAATGATTTTTTATCGTCCACTGAGGCCAATCGGCCTATGGGACCCATAAGGAGCGCATCAAACTTATTACTGTCCGGGTTAAAAAAACCCCGCCCCGAAGGGTTTTTGAGGGAAAAACCGTGGCAGTAATAAGAATGCTGTCAAACTGTACAAGTATACATCAACGTATATATACATGTCAAGTGTGTGCCCGAGGACATAGCTGATCTCGCATATCCATAACTTCCTGAAGATATGATCCCAGCACCCGTACGGATGCTGTGCTCAATGTCACATATAACGGCTGGCCAGGCCTGACCAACTCAGCATAGCGTGTCCGAATTTGATCATATGCGGGGCAACTTTGAAGGATATGAGATTCATCCTCAATGACTCCCATTTGGTAGCATTGACAGAGCCTGTCCTGGCGTGGCTCACCAATCCATCTGCCCGTCTCAATTCGAAGATGATGTGCCCCCGTGCGAATGGAGGCAATGAGTCCGCCTTTTTCATGGGCAAGTGGGTACGCAGTAGCATTGTGGGCCTTGTTCCAATGTGGGATTTATGTGGCGGCCGGTAGTGTCTTTGTCTTGACTGTTCAAGGGCATTGGCATCCCAAAGCTTCTTCGAGGAAGCAATCGCCAAGATATTGCCTCAAGCTATGGCGATCTCTGCCTCGCTTTGCATATGTATGCATCTCATTGCTCCCGCACATTCCATCTAGCCAACCATTGAGCTCTCTTTTTCCTCCAAGAGGGCCTTGAGGCAATCAAGGCCCCATTGCCATGATATAAGCTAGTTTAGGGAGACGAGCATCGTCCATATTGACCACCTTCTGAAAATAGACAATGTGGTGATCAAGGGCCGCCCTCTGAAGAGGCAAGAATCCTGTCTCCTGCAGTAGAATTTGATATGGGACTGTGGACTTCACCCCTAGTACTCATACTAAGAAGGCTTTCTGGACCTGCTCCAAGTCATTCCAAGTAGCAAGTGATACTACTGGGCCCCATACTTCCATCCCGTATAAAAGGACAGGCTCCACTAAGACCTTGAACAGGTGTGACTGATGGGCCCAATCATACAACTCCGCTCTATGACTATTGTATTGCATATAGTGCCTTCCAGCCTGCCATCACTCGTAGCCGTATGGATGTGTCCCAGTGCATAGTAGAAGGAAACTCCACTCCCAAATATTTGTATGTGGATGTAACTTCCACATTCTGGCCTCGGTAACTGAAAGAAGGGACCCTCGGTTGACGTGAAGATGATATGAAAACCACCTTAGTACGCGCATATCAGTCGCTTGGCAGAATGTGTCCAGGGCATCGAGATGTCGTTGCATGTCTGCTGGTGTGTAAGCTAAGAGGTCCACATCATCAACATATATTAACTGTCTGATGATCTGATAGAGAAGGTGAGCTCCATCGCCCCCATTATCAGCAAGCCAGCTCTCCAATTGATCAATGTAAAGCCCAAACAATATTGGGGAGAGAGGGCATCCCTGATGAACCCCGATACTACTATCAAATGGTTGGCTTGTCCGCTGCAACCGAATCTCAGCATCTTCGTGATAGCATGTACACTCCATTCTCGCAAATCTCACAGAACCCCCAACGTTGCGCCTTGCCCATAGTTTTTCCCGAGGCACGCGCCCAAACGCCGCCAAAATCCACAAAGCAACAATATAGATCCCGACGCACGGGTTCCTGCCGCCTTCAATCGAAGTTCGCAACGTGAAGATGTGGTCAATGGTTGAGTGCCGGGGTCTGAATCCTGCCTGGGTGAGGGCCCGCACCTCTGCTGCCTCTGCCCAGCCCGTCAACTGCTGCTCGAGAATCCCAGCAAGCAATTTTGCAAACACCGAACTGACCATGATTGTTCGGTAATTGGCTGGGCAGTGTGTGTCACCTGCCTTATAGATGGGAACAACTCTGCTATTGGTCCACTGCAGCGGAAACCTTCTGTAATGCCTTTGTTGAACAAGGCGGTGTGACCGGTATTATGGATCTACCGCCCACTTAAGCAATTCTGCCTGCATACCATCCAAGTTTGGGGCTTTCCCATTGGCAAGACGCTGCAAGCCTTGTTCCACGTCCGAATCTGTGATTTCCAGCACTGGGCCTTCTCGCAAGGGTAATGCTGCATGTGCACCCTGAGGGTCGTATAGCCGCATTGCAAGTATTGCCTCCAATCGCCGGGGGAGTGATATTCCCCGTGGGTTGTAATCGCTTTCTAAGAATCCTTCGCCGGAAAGGTTGGGATGACGTTCGGGGAGGTAAAAACATTTCCCTTTGATGCACTGCAATGTACCTGGCTTTCTTAGCTTTAAGGAAGATGCGGTACTGTCTGACTGCATGTGGGCGTAAAGCAGGGTCTGTGACTTGGCGGAGCCAGCATTTGTGTTCTTTGCACTCTGCATCAAACCATTGATTACGTGGGAAGGTTGTGTTCCTGGAGGTCCGTCGCGGGCGGCTTATCTCAAAGCACCTCTCTGCCGTAGTCCTAAGCACATCAGTCAGCCGGCCTGTCTGTTGCTCTAGTATAGGATATTGCAAAATTTCTGCCAAGTCATCTATAAGCATGTGGGCATAAGCCCCTGCATGTTCATAATCCAATTGCAGCTGAGGCATGTGAGGAGTTGTAGGAAGGAGTAAGTTTTGTCAGGAAAGAAAAATATAATCGAGAAAGTAATGATCCATTGGAGCGACTTGTCAAACAGTACGGTGATTGTTGGTGTAAATAACGCAAAGGCTCTAGTAGAAGAATGTATAGCATGAGACAAGATTATAAAATGAAGTATGGTTGGAAAATGCCCCACCTTCATCTGAGCTTGAGTTGAAAGTACAAGAAGGCACAGACGCGGTAAGAATGGGCATTAATCAATGGACGTGATACAAGGAGAATGAGCTTGAAGATTCTATGGCAATAGTTCATGAGGATGAGCCCTTCAAAGACAACATGAGTTTTTAATCTTCTATTCTACTGCTAGCTGCAGCATCTCAGTCAAGATGACCACTAAGAAGTCCAAGACAAACCACTCAATGTGCCTTCCATCGTTCGAAGATGATATGTGGTATTAGTTCTACAAAACGAAGAGAGGATCATTTGAGAAACTGGTTGGTCTTATTATATTATACCTCATTAAACCAAGCCAGAAAGTCAGGCCTCTTGTAGACCCTCGAAAAACTATAGCTATGGTTCTCTATTTTCTTGCTCATGGTGAGATGCCTTTACATATTGGGCAAATGTTTTATGTTGGAAAAGCCATTATCCAGAAATATACCAAGAAGGTGATATTAGCTTTGGCTTCTAAGACCATGCTTTATAAAAAATTCATTGCTTTACCCTCAAGCTAGAGACTGCTCGATATCATGAAGGAGTTTGAAGATGCCATAGGTTTGCCTCATATTTTTGGTGTTGTTGATAGTTCTCACATATTCTTGTACATGAAACCATGGAAGGATAAAGGGAACGACTACTACAACAGACATAAGAGGCATTTCTTGCTTGATGCAAAGTGTAGTAACACATTCTCGAATGTTTATTAATGGTTGTGTTAGTAGAACATGATATGTGCATGATTTAATCAGTTCATAAAGAGTCTATTGTACAAGAAGCTCGTAGCAAAGCAAATTCTGCAGTAGCCTATTATCCACATGAACTGCAAGAAAATTAATAGAAGAGGTAAGATACTTGGGTCAGACATGACAATCAATATTCCACCAATGTTATGCGATTGATCATATGCAAGTAGAAGATTTTTAATGAAGATCTTTCCAGATGGTACATGGTCTTTTTGACAGGTTTAACAAGAGGATTTTCAAGGGTAGAATATGTGTAGAGAATGAATTTGGAATTGTAGAAGAGAAATTCAGAATCCTTAACGCTTTGCCTATTCATGTTGGCAGGGCAGCCAAGATCATTCATGCCACATGTGCTAAATGGAGGATTCGGAAATGGAGATGATGCCCTTGGGCTTACTCGCCAGACACAAACTATTATGAAGCCGAAGAAATGAACGAAAAAATAAAGAAGGAAGGAGACTTGATCAGACATGTCATCTACCAAAAAAGGGATTGCTTTCCCATTCGTGAAAAAAAATGTTTTGATTCAGTTCATGCAGGTTTCCAAGGTGGGGAGACTCGTGATGCTGCGGACAACATCAATTCAAGGTGGGGAGATTGTGACATTCCAGCATAATATATGGCACGAATACGTATATTATATGGCTATGTCACTCGTACATGTCGCCTTGATGACATGTATTTGGGAACCATAAAGGGTTACACCCTAGGGGGCAACTTCCTAGGTTGCACATATCTTTAAATGTGCATTTAATCCCTTTGCCAAATTGCCACATGACAAAACTCCACATGCCCTTTTAGCCCTAACCCTAAAAGGGTCATGAAAAAAGAATAAAAGGGGAAACCCTAAATCTTTTTCCTTTTTGCATTTCAACTTCCTTGAGCCATTCCAGCCAAGCCAAACTGCTATTTCGCTTGCCAGATGCCGCCAAGCTGGCTTTGCACAAGAAATCCTCAAGATTCGGTCGCCTTCGCCTTCAACAAAAGCATGGACGCATTATGAGGAGCTGAAGCAAGCCAAGATTCGGGTAAATCGCAATTCTGTTATGCAATGCCAATTTTTAGTCCAGCAATGAGCTAGTTTAACATGTTAGATTAGCCTTAGAGGCCTTATAGACTCTGAGATCACAAGCCCTAAAAAAGGAACCTAACCATGTATGTTTAGATAGATAGATTAGATGTTATTCTACTTTTCAGTTCTATGGATGATGGTGTTCCATTCTATGCGCACTCCTGTGTATTGGGAAGGGGATTAGAGACTCTGAAAGTCTTAGTAGTTGATGTATCTAGATAGCCTCATTAATTCCCAATTAATGCAGCTTGTGCATAAGAGCTCGTCTGGCTGTGGGTGGCGGGACTAGACTGACAGATAAGGGGGACTTGTCCCAGTGCAGATTGATCCCTCTGGTGTGTAAAGCCTACCAGGGATCTTGTCAGGCTACGCATAATGGTTTCCCACTGCGTGTGGGCAAGGCATAGGCTCGACACCTCTTGGGTGATATATCACCTTCAATGAGGTTCAAGTCATAGACGGGTAGTGGCCCTCTAGCCACCTGCAATGGGCATGCATACCTCTGGAGGAAGCAACATTCTCCTGCCTCGTCGGGACTGGGGAGATGCAACCCAGCAATAGCTCTCTCGGCTATGCACCCGGCAGGCTACGGTCAAGTCCCAAGACTTATCAGCCTATTCTGCAAAGTATGCACAAGAGGGACGAATGGAGTGGACTACCCAATAGCCATATTTCTCTGCCAGCCCAATTCAGTTGCCATGAATTCCATCTGCAATGACTTCTGGAGACCCAAGCCGTCAGTCCATTCCCCTTGAGTATGAGCTTAGGTAGGATTTCTTCCATGATGATGTTATTGACGTTCTTTTAGATGTATATTATGGTGAGCCCCTTCAAGGTGAAGTTATGTGTATTTGATGTCATGTGCTCATGTTTACTTACGCTTCCGTAGCTAGGATGATCTCGAGAGGAGACAGAATGAATGACACACCCATTCTTCCCCATCGATTACTTGCCAAGGGATTGGTATCAGGTGGACAACCTCTGTCAACTTGGTTGCCAGAGGGATGAACTCCAACTTTTGATACGATGGGAGCATCGTAGATGAAGTAGGGGACGTCATAGTGGTATCAGAGCTCTGATCTTGGTAGACTAAGATCAAGCACTGACCAATTCCTTGTTAGTACTAACTGTTTATATCTTTAGTCTTGGGGATGCCAACCCAAGCATGAACCTCGAAAAATGGGAAATTTTTTTTCACATCCTTAGAATAACAAGCTAAGCTAATGTTAGTTAGAAAAGGTATAATTAAAAAAAACTTAGACTTGAAAATTTTCGCCATTAGGGAGCGACCCCTCATAGAGTGCACGAAGTCCCCAAGTTAAAATTTAACTCGGCCCTCTCACGCACTGTGTGAGTGTTTGAGCATCATTCACCTAGAAAGATGCATAATTAGAGTAATCTGATAGTATAAGGCAGCTTAGAAATTTGATTTTAAGCGAGGAAAATATGTTATAACCCTAAGAATCTCTCTAGAAAATCTAAAATAGATCTAAGAAAGGGGGACCCCTCATAGAGTGCGCTAGGTCCTCAAGTTAAAATTCAACTCGGGCTTCCCGCACATTGTGTGAGTGGTAGCGATAATTTTGTCTAAAGGAACCTAATATCTTAATCCAACAAACGCTAATATTTTAAATAATGAGATAACATGAAATTGCAGGTCGAACCCTAAAATTCCCAGACCTATAAATAGACCTTTAGGGTTTTTCATTCTCACCGTGGTTCTTCAAGTTGCTGCGCTCCGACCAATAAGGCGATCTTTAGGCGCTCGAAAGGCAATTTCAATTTTTCAAAACATACCTGCACCAAACAGACTGCTCGGGTGGTTATGGAGGATGGATCGACAAGCGTCCAAATGCTCGCCGCTGAGAGAAGGTGAGGGAGGCTCGAGAATGGGCCAAGAATAAAGAAACCCAAAATCCAAATCCAGACCAAATAAACCCTGAGAACCAGGAGGAGGGGCAAGAACAGGAGGAGAACGAGCAAGGTACCAACAGAATCCTGAGTAGCAAGAGAACCCGGAGAACCAGGAGGATGGGGATGGGGAGGATGACTAGGAGGAGGACCCTGCAACTGCAGAGAAGTTGGCCCGTCGTTCCAGGAAAATCAGCAAGAAGAAGAGGGAAGCTAAAAGAATAAGTCTTGCAGAGGCAAATTCACCCATGCTGTAGTCGGCTAAGTTGCTCGAGAACTACAGAAGGCTGGCTTGGCAAAGGACTTAAAATCCTTGTAGGTCTTCTTGTTCCAAATCAGAGTAATCAGATTGCCAAAGGACTGAAAATCCTTTTTGATCACCTGTAAAATCAATATCAAACCATCTCATTTCTCCTACAACTCCCGATCCACTTTACTCTCAGTTATGGCATGCATGTGCCGAAAATACCTTCAATCTTCTGGAAAATCCAATCCTCTTTGCTTCAATGAGTATATACCATGGCCCAAATTTTTATGAGGACTCAGCTTATTCTAAAAGATCAAGGGGCTCTAGGCTCCAAAGTTTTCTGTCATTCAAGACACTTAAGACTCCTTTGAAATCTGATATAAACCCTATTTGGGGTTTCCGTTTCATCCATCTGTCAGAGGCACCCGAGCTGCACAAATCCGAGCACAGCTAAGCAAGAATCGGCCTTTCAAGTTCTAGTACAAGTTTTAAAAGTCATATAAGTAGAATTCTTATGAGTGAGCAACTTCCCAGACACTACAAATTGATATCCAAAGAATAAGTCTTGCAGAGAAGTGGAACTCGTGAAGCTGAGGGAAGAGAAGGGGAAGGACCCAGCTCCCCCAAAGAAACCCCAGAGGAAAACGACGAACACGCCCAACAAAGTCAAAATAACGCAGAGGGAGCCCGACAGACCGGCATCGTCCTCCTTAGACACTGACTCGAACGATGACGCCTAGAGGATACCTCGCCAGACAAAAGGGACGGGACCATCCAATCCCCACAATCAAGAGTAGCAGCCCCACCTCCCTACCCGGCATGGCCGAAGCCAGCTACAGATCCGAAGAAGCCCAAGCCGGCACGGGAGTCATACGTACTCAAGCACGAGCGAGAGTACAAGAAGAAGCTGAGGGAGTACAAGGAGTACATGAAGATGTATGAGGCGTACTCTCAGTACTACGAGGAGCACAAGGTTAGGTACGTGGAAGGAGGAAGGCCAACCAAAGATAACACCTTGAAGCCGCCCCCGGAGAGACCGTACTGCCAAAGAAGCCCATGAAGCAGAAGATGGACTCGTACTTTGCCAAAGCTACTCGGGAGATTCGGCACTTCCAGAGGAGCTATGGACTTTTGATCCCGAGAGCCGCATTTGCAAGACTGACCCGTGAGATCTTGCAAGAATTTACAAGGAGAAGCGAGTAACAGATGATATGTTGCTTGCATTGCAGGAAGCAGCTGAGCAGAAGCTGGTGCAGCATTTTGAAGACTTGCTAGCATGTGCTCTCCATGCAAAAAGAGTCACTTGTATGCCCAGAGATATGAAGCTCGCAAGATTCATAAAGAAGAAAGACTCTTAAGCATTGTACATACTTTTTATTTTTTTTTGTAATATAAAAAGTTGTTAAATTTGAGTTGCAAACTATAATAATGACTTTGTTGTTGTTGAATTGATGGCATGTGTTATTTGTTTTAATTCATTTGGACAAAAAGTGACCTAATGGAGCCCCAGCCCTCACAGAGTGCGCCAGGGCCCCAAGTTAAAATTTAACTCGGCCCTCTCGCGCACTGTGTGAGTGTTTGGCCATTGATCTAGATCTAGACTAGTCTAAAACCAGAAATTAAGGGCACATTCTGGCTTAACTCCACGAGATAAGCAGGAGTCTACCCTCATACCAAAAATTTGGAGTCATCTAGAAACCAAATAGGATCCCACCCCTCACAGAGTGTGCCCAGACCCTTAGTTAAAGTTTAACTCCTTCAAGTCCATGTTCGCAGATTACAAGAACCTGACAGCAGTACCGGTGGATTACTGCGGGAGGCATAGAACTGACATCAGGACTAGAGAAGAGGCAAGAGAAGGAGGACACGATTAGGCCCTCAGACACTATCTTCCACTCCTCATTGACGGAAAGATAGCACTGGTACACTGGAAATTCAGCCCACGGGGAGAAGAAGGGGTATTCATGCTAATCGTCCTCTCGGGATTTGGTAGATATGCGCGGATGCCTCAAAACATCGAACATGTCGTACTAGTGAAAAGGACAATAGTCTTGAGCATTGTTGACTTCGCGGTCCCTTACCGACGACAGGGCAGATTAGCCGTCACTGCGGCCTATACATCGGATTGAAGAGTGGAAGAATTGGTGACAACATTGCAAGGTGGAACACCCACCAACATTCTCAGAAACTTGGGACGTATAGTTGGTACACCCCAAGTGAAGAAGTTCTTGGAAGACCACCCTGTATATCGAAGATTCCAAGAATAGTTAAACATTTTGTCTCTCTCTCAAGCATCGTAATAATGTTTTTTATCTTATAAATATATTTTATTGGCATTATGAATGTTCTCTGATATATTTTGTCCCCACAACTATATGATCAAATAAACAATGCAACGACAAACAAAAGCTAATCATAAGAGTGTAATTTAATGTGCATGCAGCTAGAGCACCCAGGAACATAGAGCAAAATCGACACCCTCAGGAAGAACAAACCCCCACACGATAATTCCAGCCAAGGAACCAATTCCAAGGGTTCGAGGCACCAACCCCAGAAGAAGAGATATCCCAGATGAGATCGGATATCCAAGAGATAAGAGCTTTCTTGGCAGAAAGGGCATCAATTGCACTAGATCAGAATGTCCAGCTATCCCAAACACCTGCTGTCGGAACAGATAAGACAAGGAAGAGAAACCGGAGAAGGAGATCCCCCAACACCGATTCCTCCAACACCAGTTCCGATTCCCACTCGAAATCAGAGGAGCAGGACTGGGAAGATCGCGGGGAGGGTCCGATCCGTGATAAAAGCAGTTCTCATGGGATAACAGGTCAAGGATGGAAGCCAAGGCCTAGTTAGACAAGATGAGAGAATATGGGAATGCTTATGGCATGAAAGATAAGGACAAGGGCAGAGTAGCAACAGCCAACCTCAAGGGAGCGGCCAGAATTTGGTGGAAGGGCTATGCCAAGGCCCATGGATTGAGCAGGGATAGCTGCAGATTCAGGAAGTTCTCCAAGGCATTTAAGCGTCACTACGTGCCGAGGAAACACAAGTGTCACATGAAACAACAATTCTACATGTTGGAGCAGGGCAATAAGACGGTACAGAAGTACACCGAAGAATTTATGAGGCTGAGGCTCTATATGCCAAAGTTGAGCGAAAAGCATGCAGTGGAGGGGTATATTGAAGAAAAGTGTCAGAAGCAGAGTCCAAGGGCGTGAGCTTACAAGGAATGATATGACATGAATGATATGAATTTATCATGCCAATTAGGCCCTCAGGCCTCTATGGCAAACTATTACAAAAGTTTGTGTGAAATCTAAGCGCATTAATCCAAGGCGCTATATATATCAAAGTTAAGCATTAAATTATACAGATCAATTATGTCTGCCCTTTCCTTCCAAACATCCCGTATGTAAGTGCTTAAAGTATGTGATGATACTGCAAAAAGATCTCGTAGAGTGTTTACCTCTATACCATGTTTCTTCCTTATATGTTCATAGGAAGAACATTCCAGAAATGTATGACGTTCTGATTCTGGCATTGGTTCAAAGCATCCAACACAATACATTTCGTGCAAAGGCTTTTCATACCACCTACATGTCTCAATGTGCCCACTTCAAGGCATCAGCATACCAGCCTTTATTTTTAGATTGCTGCAATGCCATATAGGGGAGCCTATCCTGCTCCATTGTCAAAACTCTGTTTATATAATTGATCGTTCTAATCAAAGCTTCAACTTCTAAAGGTAATAGACATGTCTCAGCAAGCAGCATGTAATATGGAATCTGAGGCTTAACTCCAAGTTCAAGTAGCAAAAATCTTTTTTTGGACCTGTTCTATTTTATTCCAACCTTTGAGAGAAAGCCCAGGGCCCCAAATGGGGCAACCATAAAGAACAACAGGTCTTATCTGAATACCAAAAAGTAGTCTCCGGATTTGCCAACGCTCAAAATTGTTTGAGTTACATGTATGAATCAGACCATAAAGAGCTCTCATCCCTCCAGATGCACGCTTAAGAGTGGCTGTGAGCCATCTGTAATTACTGGTCATGTCAATTCCTAGATATTTATAAACATGTACCTTTTCAAGCGCCATCCCTACAATCTCAAAGACTGTATTGTCTTTACCCCCAATGACCATTATTCTTTACTTTTTCAAATTAATTTGCATTTTTTTCTGCTTACAAAAAGCACTTAGCACATTCAAGTGATGTTGCAACCCACTTCCAGTTTTTGATATTAGGCACAATATCATCCGCAAACAAAAGTAATTGGATCAAATACTTACAAAGCTTGGCTCCAAAACCCCCAAATCTAGCCATCCACGCTTCGAGCTCATCAATGTAAAGACCAAAAAGCGTCGGTGAACGAGGGCACCCTTGTTTTACGCCTATTGTATTCTCTATTTGATCTGGACCATCGTAAGGAAAAGAGAGCTCAAGCATAACACGCTTGTATAGACAAAGTACCACATATTGGAGCTCTTTTGGAACCTGCAGCTCACTTAATTTGGACACTAGATCATTGCGTCTAAATTGATCAAAGGCTTTTGTTAAATCAATGAAAGCAATGAATGTTTTATTATCTGGACCTTTCGCTCCCTCTGCTAATACTCTCAACATCGCTAAATGGTCCAATGTAGATCATGCCTGAAACCTGCTTGCCCATATGCTCGATTACCACTGACATCCTCACGTAACCCCTTTAAAAGCAATCTCGAAATGCGACATCATCCCAGGCTGTATCTACAGCAATTTGGCAAAATTCTAATGCATATATTGAACCTTGTTTGAGATTGCGTGACTTTTGTGATCATGTTAGGCACCGGATGATCGGTATCTCCAAAGCATGCCGCGAGCTCGCAAAGGAAGGCGTAAAAAATCTCGCAGTCTTCGGCTCCTTTCTCCAATAAAGGAGCAAATCAACTTAGAGCCGGCTCTCGTGAGGAGAGAACCAATCAACCCAACTTGTTCCTGGGCCGTGGGAAAACAAGGAAAATACTTGGAAAATACGCAAGAAATATGGAAGAAATGTGCCAAGATCGGCGAAGAATCTAATATATGAATAAGAATCAAGAATACAATGGCCCGAAGGCAATCAGGAATACGAGACAGATGCCTAGAAGGCTCAGGACTAGGTTTTCCCCTCAAAAACCCTTTGTGGGGTGGGGGAGGAGAGTAATCTTGGACATGCTTGCTCTTTGTTTGCGTTCCATAGGCCTATTGGTCTTCAAAAATCCATTCAATACAAGTTAATTCTTATAATTCAATGGATGATGTACATGGTATTAGGTGCTCATCGGTTATAGAGGTATTTATTTGAATTCAATGATGAGAACCATGCTTCTTAGTGGTAAGACTTAGAACTACATCTAATCCAAGAGATTATAAGCTCAGAACTATTTCAATTTGTAGCAATTGCCAACACTAGCAAGTTAAAAGACCATAGATGCTCATCCAATCGTTCCATTAACTAAGAGGTCTGAAGCTTGAATTTGCTTAAAGTACGCTTTTTTTTTTTTTTTTTTTTTTTATTGCTACAAATAAGTAGGCCATCTTAGCATGTGGAGAGTGTTCCTACAATAATATTAATATATATATTTTTTCAAATAATATGGACAAACAACGCCACACAATTCTATAGTATATAAGGGGTGACCATCACTTATCATGGCCCATAGTAAGTTAAACCAGGGAAAGCGATAACTAGCAGTAAGGCAGCCTTAAGGTAAAAGGCCAATGCATTTTTTATTTGGAGGCAAAGGGTAGGTGTATTTTTGTTAATTTTAAGGGGGATTGTTCATTTTCAGAAAAAAAAAGGAGGGAGGGGAAGAGGCAGATCATGATGCATGAGGACAAGAAATAACCTATGCATCAACTCGTTTAAGATACCTTGCAATAGGATACTCTATTACGTAGATGTCATATTTGGATCCCGTTAGGAAGAGGATGCCACATATTACCTTTGTTAAGGCGAGTCCAATGGCATAGAAACACAAATTCTTGGACCATTCATGATGGAGTGTGAGATATGAACCCCAAGTCCCTTGCAACTAGAAATTGATGAGGCATTAGATCAGGAGGAAGATTAGGTAACGAGAACCAGCAAGGCATCTTTAATGCACGAACCATATCTGGTGTAAAGCCAAGAGAGTAGTGCTAGTACATTATATATTCCCTACCAAGTGGATCAATCCCTCTTGATACCAAAGAGTCCACTACATCACTACTTTCAAACATAATAAGAACAAAGTTTTTTGCCAGCAACTTAATGGACTGAAAAGGAGGAAGTTGAAGGCGTCTCAAAAGCCGAGATAACCAAACACGGAACCGAGAAAAATCTAAATAGCCACCAGTAAAATACCCAAGAACTGCACAAGAAGATAAGTTCTCAGCACACTTAATATGAGTTTGATGGTCCACCTCAACCACAGGAATACCAGACGCTTGAACCACACTCCGATAGTCAGACTGGTAAAATATATCATCTGGAGGCAATTCTTGTTGAAGTTGAGTCTCTCGAGCTTTCAAGGTGTCCAAGATTGCCGATAATTCCTCCTTACTCCCTTCAGGCAATACCTGTAAAGCAGCTGCTACCCTTGCCTTTCTAGATTCATTAGATATATCCTTACAAAGCCAATCACTAAATCTTTGATATGAAAATTTTGCAACCGAATCAGATGACTTCCAAGCACTATCATTTGCTCGAGGCTGAGGAACTACATTAGGACTAGAATCTGTACCTGTTTGATGCAACTTCCCATTAACTTCTGCTCCCTTATTCGCAGTGCCTTGCAAAGGAGGAAATCCCTTTCTTCAAGCACCACTAGAGAAGCCAGATTATATAGTTGTGAAGAGCGGGCCTTGGTATAAAAAGCTGGATCTTAAACTTCTGAATGGTCCAGAATTAGCCCGTCTGTTTCCTGATAAGGAGGCTTTTGTTAGCTTTCGTCGAGGTACTCGTGCGTCTCAGGCATCTGTTCAACATTCTTCCTAGGTTCAAGCTCCCATTGTTATTTCTTCATCTATTCATGATCAACCTTTGCCAGTTGCTTTGCATTCCTCGGCTATGGAAGATGCTCTACATACAGTTCCGGTGGTGTCATCCTTAGCACCATCAGCTGCAGCTATAGTTCTTACTACTCTTCACGATGTTGCTTCTGCCTCTTATGCTTCTGAGCTTGTTGTAGCTGATGGTCCTAGTATTCAGTGCGCTAAAGAGTCATGGCAGCAGGTCAATTGGAAGAAGGCAGCGATGAAGAAGTCTGTTATGTCATCTCACGAGGCTATCATGCCTCGTACTATTCAGTGGCATGATAATTTGATGTCTGTTGTGAGTGTAGGTGGAAATTGTTGACCATCTAGAGTCAATGGCTACTGAATGCATGGCATTTACTATGATAGGTGTTCTACTACATTACTTTCAATATTACTATAAAAAAAAAGAGAGGAGACAATAGGATTTGCTCAAATATTTGGAATGCTGCAATTAATAGCTTCTCCAAATAACGCAGGCTTGTGCTAAGATTTTGAAATCAGCATATTGCAGAGTTTTGGAATTATAGAAGTATGGGGGATGGTGGCACATGTTGCCCCAAGAATTACATATCTTTGCCTGCATATTTGGATCACTGTGTGTAAAGAAATATCTTATTGATGCCCACAAATTTGGATCCACTATGGACATAAAATTCCTAAGTTTACATGTTGCATTAAGAACAATGATATCAAACACTATATGAAATTGAACAAGGATACCTTTGACATTCAAGCAAGGTTAGATATTATGATAAGAACATCGAATACCACATTTTGATTGGTCCATCAACTTAACCATAAGAACTGGAGACATAAAACCTTCTTTGACTATCTCAATTGCCAAGACACTGGAGTTCTGTACCATCTTTGACACAAGAGCAACAGGCTTGCTAAGGTCATTTGAATCAAGCAACTCCAAGCACGGCCCTGGAACAACCCAAACATAAATATTTTAACAATTTCTACATGGATAATCATATAGGATATTGTTCATATGTACATTTGCACACAAAGTGCTTACTTGGATTACAACATCTGCTGTCTGCATATGTGATGGGCATTGGCAATGCTCCTCGTCAACAGAAGAAGTAGAAGGCAGAAAAGACGATATCCAACTCCATTTCCGGCAATCAATTATCCAAAAGACATCATTTTATAAAATTAGGACCCACTGTAATGCTAGAACTAACCTACACATAGGCACACGAAGTTATTGTTGCACGAAGTAAACGTTGATTGCATACATTTCCTGGTTTTTCCAAACACAGGCCCGAACTTTCCTTGTTTTAAGATCATCTAATAGTTGGCATACCACAAAGGTGCTTCAATCCTGTTAGCGTACTACAGATATGCAAGATGAAACAACCAAGAACCAAATAGGAACACGAGACGACTTCAACATGCAAAAACGTCCTGCACTAAGGACAAGGAAGAGGTCGAGGTCGAGTCTGGAAGGGGAATCTAAAATTCAAGGGATTTTCTAATTTCTACAGCCATACGTCAAAAATGTATAATGTGGCAGGCCAAGTGGATAGGCTAGAATTGCAGCAATTGTTGTAAGAGGGGTTAGGCAAGCCTGTTAAAGGATCTAGTGGGCTATGTGAAGGGAGACTCTCATATATGGTTCTTCTACTGGGGGGCTTATTGAGCCTACCTATCTCAAAAAGGAGTATGTCGGGATTTGTCAAAAGCAGCACCTCACCTTCTTGAACTCTCATGGTGTACAACTAATATGGGATAGATAACACCCTGGCTCGGAAGTGTTACAACTCCAGTAAAACATGAGCTGCACCGAAGATCTTCTTTAACACCCTGCTTCGGGAGTTTTGGCCGTCTGATCACCATTCGAATTGATCTGGATTGTGCATTTAATAATAAACGCTTAGGGTGAGGGGCTAGGTGTTAAGCACAGACAATGTCACATTATAGTACGCAAAATGGTGTGAAGATTGTGTAAGGCTAACATGCGTACAACGCGCAAAGGAAGAATTTGTGTGAGGGGCTCTAGAAGAGTAACATGTGTAGGTATATATTTGACCGCAAAGGCATTAGAAAGGATGCAGCAGCTAGTGGCAATAAAAAATACAAGCCAGGCGCCGACAGGCATAAATAATAAATCAGGAATGTGGTCAAGATCCACGTGTCCAGGATAAAAGAGGATATTTAAAAAATATGCCACGTTGGCAAGGGTGCAAGGGAAGGGTCGTATATGTCGAAGCGAGAGCTTCGGCATCGCCCTACCTACACAGTCTACTAGGTCTGGTTTTAGCATTTGTCTGCCCCATTCCCTCCTCTCCGTCAATGGGGCTTGCGGCTATGTCGCCCACGGATCCATGCCCTAATTTGCCCTCTCTCCTCCCATAATTCATTCGCTTTTTTCTTCTTCCGGCAAAGATTTTGCCCTTCCTTGTAAATTTGCACAAAGAACTCCCAGTTTTGTGGAATTAGAGGTACGTTAGCTTCTAATCTTTCTATTTGGCTTTTTCTTAAAGGAACTGGATGCTTTTTCTTGGGCTGTTTCTGTTGATGAAGGATTGTGTTAAAATTGTCCTGTATTAGTCTTGACCTTGAATACGTTGCGTATATAGGCTATATTTGTTATACCCTGGTGTATGAGTGAGTTAATTCAAATTGCTGATTAACAGCTAATCTCTGTCGTTTCTGCAGAATTTGCCTTTCCTGCTGGGTTATATGCGTTAATATTAGATACTGGTACGCTGTTTTTTTCTTGAGCTGCTGGTTGGGGGCGTTCTTATGTGCCATTGCACAAGGAAGTCGCAGTAAATTGTACATAAGAATCAGTTGCAATGACCATGTTGTTGCAGATCATTAATCTTTGAAACAGGGATATCCAATAATGTGGACCAACCTTTGCTGTAGACCTCTACTAAAAAGTGCATGGGCGGCCATTTTTAAAGAACTAGCCTGTTTTGTCAGGCTTCTTTTAGTTTAATCTGGAAACCAAATTCCATGGATGCTGGACATGAGAACTTGGATCTAGAAGTCCGAGACGTGGACACTTATCCTTTATTGATGGATCACAATTCAAATAATGAACACGTTGTGGATGTCAGGCCAGGATTCTCTGCAGCTGGTCTAGGAGATTCAGAACATAGCAGCTTGGATCATATTAGCACTTCTCAAATGTCCATTCAAGATCATGATATGGGGACTCTTGGGAGAAGCCAAAATGGGGTTTCTGCTGCAAGTACTTCATCTTCTTCAAGGTCCAATAGAGCAGGCACTTCTTACAATCTCTCACGCCAAAGACTTAGTCCATTAAATTCTGGGTTATGGATCTCCATAGAATTTACAATTACTGTAAGCCAAATTGTTGCATCTATAATTGTGCTATCTCTTTCTCGCGATGAAAAGCCTCAGGCACCCTTGAATGTGTGGGTTGCTGGATATGCGGCTGGATGTCTGGCTACACTACCATTATTATATTGGCGTTACATGCATAGGCATGGCCCTCGGAATCGTGAGCAGGAATCATCCTTACAATCAACTCCTTCACCTTCAAGTCCTCCAGCTTCTCCACGGAATAATAATTATGTTGCATTGTCAATGCCAGCTGTCCCACTGGGTGAAGAAAACCATGATACTTCAAGTTCTAGGGATACAGACAATCAAGATTCGAGAAGTGATAATTCCAGGTATAGTGCTACCTTTTGCATGTTAGAACACGAATTAGGGTTCTCCAGCTTCACAATAAATTGTACTGTTATCACTAGAATTATCTGGTACTCTTGCAGATTTGGCAGAATTGTGGAAAAGTTTAAAATTGCGCTGGACTGCTACTTTGCTGTGTGGTTTGTTGTGGGCAACGTATGGATATTTGGAGGTCATTCTTCATCAAGTGAAGCTCCAAACTTATATAGGTGCGATGGAGGTTTTACAATGTTAGTTTCTAGGATGACAAATTCATCTTACCCGATCTGTGTTTCTGCAGGCTGTGCATTGTCTTCCTTACCTTCAGCTGCATTGGTTATGCCATGCCTTTTATTTTATGTGCGACAATATGTTGTTGCCTGCCTTGCATTATCGCCGTATTAGGCTTCCATGAAGAGCAAGCAAATGGAAGAGGTGCATCCGCTGAGACTATTAGTGCATTGCCTACATATAAGTTCAAGGCCAGGGTTCTCAAGGAGAAGAAAGTGGAGAAAGATGAATCAGATGGTGAAAGCAGCAATGATGGTGGCTTTGTTGCAGCAGGCACTGAAAAAGAAAGGGTTGTTTCAGGCGAAGATGCGGTATATTATCTTCCTAAATTTAATCATTCAGTAGTGTCCTTATTGCAATAGCACACCGTTTCTTCCTAATTACTTGTTTACCTGTCCTCAGGTCTGTTGCATTTGCCTTGCAAAATATACCGATGAAGTAGAACTACGCGAGCTTCCTTGCACTCATCATTTTCATGTGGAATGTGTTGATAAATGGCTAAAGATCAATGCGTCGTGTCCCCTCTGCAAACATGATATTGGTGGATCAACTGACCGGAATATGGCTGGGACTGATTTGGCAGAAGACCAAAGAAGTGAACAGTCCCATTGAGCTGTTATGTCAACAAATGCCCATGATCTGTTAGCATTGTTGTTGTAGTTAATGCTGATGGATTTGCTTTTTGTTATGTGAAATGGAGGCCCCTGCCGAGCTGGTTATGTGTACAGTTGACGTTCGAGTGAGTTTTTATGATATTGGTGGTTAAAGTTTCTGAATCGGCACGTAGTCCTCAGGAGGTAAGAGCTGACCTTTGCAGCAATACCCTTACGTTGCTGCTTTGTTAGAATCTCTACAAATGAAAAAGTTCCAACTGGCAGGAAACTGAGAACTCTCTAATGATTTTGTTAACTGCATGATAGCCTTTTGGTCTAGGTTGCTGGATGCCCCAGTACTTCATAGATATATGCCTATATATAGTGGTAAATATCTGTTAGATATCGACATCAAATGATGCAAAGGATCAGTTGTAATTGTTTTTTCTGACTACTTTCAATTCGAATAAGCAAAATAATTGCATCCACATATGGTGGATCTGGAAACATAATTAAAATGTGCACAGTTCCTGAGGCAAGTGAATCTTGTATATGTGATAGGTCTGAGTTGAATGTGCGGCTCCCAAGTGTTCAGATGCATGCAAGAAAGGCTACCAGAGGATCATAACACAGGTACACAAACATAAGCTGCAACTGGTGTAATTGGTGGTTAAGTGTAAAGCATTAAACAAAGGGTCATCACCATTGTAGGGTCATGTAATCTACAATCCTTTATGCAGCGCCAATTTTTTTTTGGGATAATCTGCCATGCTTGGTGCTGTGTAAGCAACTAGACAGAGCTGAAGTACTTGAGCCTCTACGTGCATGACCCTGAATATTTTTGAAATACTGAGCCAATGTGTCCATAATAATTTCTTCCGAGCAATTTATTTCCGATAATGGAAGCTCTAACTTTCTTTGGTACTTGAAACTTAAACTTGACACTCTATTCCTGCCATCCCAGATATGGCAGCATGAATGATCCACTGAAATGCGGCCGAAGGTGACCCATCCCTGCCATGATTCTTGTAGGTGTATATTACCTGACAATCTCAAGAAGTAGGAACGTGATGTATATAGATGAGCAAATGCATGGTTAACTTGATACTGAAGTATTATCTCCAACAAGGGCACATTTGCAATCTAAACATCTGATTTTGTTTTTTTTTGTTAACTCTATTTTCTAACGTGCAGTACTTTAACGCTAATTTATGGGATTTGTCACGTAGAAGCTATAAAACGAAGGACAATAAGTTGTCGATGCAATGAAGCTGTAATCTGATAACGAAATGTAACAATTTGTTGAATGCTACCCATATGTTAAAAACATAGCACTGAAAACGAGACCCAAAGGGGGCAAAGCTTATAAGAATAAAAGAATGTGAATGCTAATCAAAGCGTTGTGAAGGAAGCTGCAAAGTAGATGAAGGCAAAGGAAACTTGCTTGACCATGAAGACGTCAACCACGGTAAACCTAAAAACTGGTTAGGAGCTGTTTTGCCCTCCCGTCCAATAATATCGTGCCATGCAGCATTTTTTTTGAATTGTTTCAAAACCAGGAAGTTCCAGAGAAAAAAATTGGTTGCGTGTTTGTTCCACAGAGTTGCCCTCTGTTTCTGCGATTCAGCTCCGTTCTGAAGCTTTCTACGCTGCATTCCAGTCCATTCCGGTTCGCAGAATAGCTCCTAACCGATTTCCACGTTACAAGGAAGGCCAGTTACATGCCTTCCTGGCATGTCAACCTGCCTTCTCGCTGCCCCTCTTGCACGACATTTTATCAGATTTAAGAAAAATCTAAATTCGAGGTCTGCTTGTGGAGCTTTAAGCTTCACTGCCTTATCAACCCTAGCATGCATATTCACAACCATTATCATAACTCACCACGTCCGATGCGAATAAGATCTTACCTTGCATGCATGTAGTCGATTAACAAAGGCTTCGATGCCAATGGAATGGCCTACGATATTATTCATATGAGCATGTTGGAAGATTTCAATGACATGGGGTATTTGAGGCGAAGTTCCTAGAAAAGTTCAAGCAAATATCCGTTGTTTAGCCCTGAATTTTATAGCTTGACGAAGATTTAGCTTGGATGAAGATTTAGCTTAATTTTGAAGAATCTTTATTTATATCTCTCAAGATAGGGATCCAATCTCCTTAGTACAAGTGCTTAAAATCGGTGTGTTTTAAACACGACGTGCGTGATTGAAGTATTGACATGTAGGGTGCGCCAAAATGACAAAAGAGAGAATCATGAACATGTTTGGTGCCTAAACATGAATACCAGTAGCCCGCCATATTCTCGGATGGCGGGCTAACCCATCTTGAATTCAAGCAAAATGGAGGGACTAATTGTTTCCAAGAATTGCCCGAACCGAATTCAACAATTTGCCCTCACCAATTCAAAGAATACACGTAAACTGATAGATGAAACCCAATTCCTCCCCGCTCAATTCTGAGCCATTGATGCGACAAGGAAGAGAGATCGAGGCGAGATTGTATGCAAAGAAGGTAGCAATGAAGAAGAATTTCTCTTCTAAAGATTCAAAGACTTAATAAGAAATTGAGGACCGAGTGACCAAGAGAATAAGAGAAATTTCAGGAGAAATTTATGAAGTATTCAACCAAATCAGTATAAATGTTGATGACAATGACAAAGGCCGATCCTTGATGCCTCTTCTTTGAGGGCAAGGGATTTACCAATTGCTTCTATAAAGAAATCTAAGCAAAAGTTACTATGGCCGAAAGCAAATGGTGAAGAATTTGAAGGAAACAATGCAAGAACATAAGTTTGAGAGGAATTATGACATGCTTCGTGCAAGGAAGTCCACCCCGATAATGGCAAAGAAGCAGGTACAAATGGTGTCAAGCCATTGAATCAAGCGTATGGCGGATTGTTTCAAAGATCCCCGAAAAACAATTTCAAATGCTTTTCAAAGAAGGGTGCAAGCTAACAAAGGGAAGGACCTTGGTCAATGTTCGAGGAGGAAGCGGATGGATAGCATGTTAGATCACAATAGAGAAGTCATATCAAGTTCGGACGTAAAAATACAAGAGTTTCTCCATACAAGAAAGACGGAGGAAGTATGTATCGAGACAGAAATAAAGATGGAACATCCAATTCACCTTCTTGAAGTCAGCCAAGTAAGTATTCATCCTATATTGTAGGGTTCATTATATGTAGCATTTATTTGGCATTCACACGATTTCCCTGCAGTTTGCAATTCTACCTCGTGTTTAGAGAGGAGAATCCTCATATCAAAATTGCATTGCGACTTTTGAGAGGTTGAAACCTAGTTTTGTAAGGAGGATGCGTGAGAGGCATACATGCTTTTGCATTTACCACTTGAAATTTGAATACATCATGCAAGGATTGAACAGCCGAGAAAATCGGGTGGAGTTCATGACAATTGCAACCGCCAATCGAGATTTGTGGCCCTCGCCCGTAATGTGCAGCCAAGGAGCATACAATCAAGTGTACCGATTGATTTATGGAGACAAGTGGTCTGCAGCAAAGGTGATGATGAGGAGTGGTTTGATCATAACCGCTTGATGTTGGCGTGTAAAAATGTGGGTTGGATAGAATTAGAAAATGTCCACGAGAAATGGATGGCAACGTTCAAGACTAGTTAATTGGAAGACATTTGAAAAGCAACCGCGGGACCGGGGACAGAATTCGATCCAAGAAAGGCTTTGAGGTACAAACCCTGCCTTGAGATTAGTACGTATGACGTAAGTCCCAAAGAATTTCAAGAGGAAGTGAAGAAGGTAATATCGATTTTGTTCCACACAATTACATAGCACATTGGCGGGCCAATCAGTTTAAACAAAGGTGTGTCATCATTTCGAAGATACAATTGTATCCGCATTGACTTTGCGTAAAATTACAAAGATCAAGATCCGTATCGAGCCCCCAGCCAATGCACCGGCATACGACCAAGTTTCTATACTTGTTCACATAACATATAGGCATGACAAAAGTGCCGATATTCCTTGTTCTGTGCGCATTTAAGAAGACCGGCCCAAAGAAGAGAAAAAAAAGAACGTAAGGTTGGAGCAGTCGATTAGACTCAACAACGGTAGGGAAGATCATAAAAGAGACTCACTTTTACATTTCGATGATAAAGTGCATGACTCATTATTTGTGGAACACCGCCTACAAAAGCATGTTGCATGGCTTAAGGAACAGAAATAGAGTATGAGAAGCATTGGTTTTGGAGTGATGGCTGCTCATCACAATTCAAGTCAGGAAAACCTTTTTTTTTCTTAGGCGGTGTACTTCACAATCAATGACAAGGAAATAGTGTGGAACTACTTTGCCACCGCTCATGGTAAAGGTGAACATGATGGTGCAAAGCCTTTGTTATCAAAAAGGCCGCTAAGTAAGGAACAACTCAAACCCAATGGTGTGCAACTGAGGCATGCTAAAGATATTGTAAAATTTCTGTGTACATATTTCAGCAGTCTACCAGTCGATGAAACAGATGAGATCAAAAGATATTTTGGGAAATTGAACCTCTTTGTTGTGGCAAACATGGAAGAATATGAAATTGAAACACTCAAAGGCACAAAGAAGATTCATCAGATCGACACATCGCAAAGACTAGACCAAACAGGCTTGCTCATAGATGCCCTCGCATGTTTACTTTCGCTTTGCATGGATCATAATTGGGACTCTGCATCAATACGTAGATTTGGAAAGTGGGAGGTAACCGACTTAAAACCGGGAGTTGAGAAGAAAAAGGAGACTCTTGAACAAGCCAATGAATGGATCAGTAATTTGGTAGAGGTAGGTGACAATTTTGCGGTGAATGCCGAGGTAGACAATTCGAGGGGTGTGGACTTCTACATCCTCAAGTGCGTAACCCAAATGCACACTTGAAGATTCATACAAAGATGGATGGGGGCAAAAATTTGGAGTGCATGAGGTTATCTTAAGTGGATTGTATTATCAATTCTTGGGTAATTTCAAGTATATGTTGCTCACTAAACAACCCAAGCCTCCGTGCCTGACCATGTGGTAAGATATCCTAAAATTGATATGGAAAAAGTAGAAGGCACGAGACATGTACGAAATTTCACAGAGACCCATGAAAAAATTATGGCCAGTCTCCCAATAACAATGTAATTGTTTGACACTTAAATCTAAATTGATGTTATTCTTTTCAAGTGATTTGTTGTTTCAAACCTAAGCATGTAAGCACATATTTTTATATATATTAACAATAGTGAGGATGCACAAGGGTGGTGTGCATGGACACGTGCTCAATTGAAGATTGAATTGTTGTTTATAAGAATGTAGATTTGTGACATTGGAATAAGGTTCAATTATTTATTTTGGTACCATCACTATCCCAACATTCTTGGCAAAATTATATTGTCAAGGCGTTTCCTTGATGTGACATGTGTCAATTCGAGTAGTCATAACGAAATATTGCGGCACAGTTACGAATTAATTGTTCCGCGTGTGAGGTTTATCGTGACACCGACGCCTAAACATAAGCCTGAGACTTAAGTGAAGGGCCCACAAGCTCACGCTCCGCCTACAAGCTCTCCGCCAATTCATCCGCCCGGCCAATTCCTCCTCTCTGCACTCCGGCCAATCCTCCCAATCCTCCCAATCCTCCCAATCCTCCGGCATGAAGCGAGCACGTGGCGAGGGCGGAGGTCACTCGAGCGGCTTACTAGCGTCCGAAGAGGTGTTCCCTCCACTCTTCCGCCTCTGCCCAGGAAGTGCTTGCCGCCTCCCACTCTGCTTGCCTCCTCTCCCCCACTCCCATCGCCTCCCAGTTTGAGGGAGGCGATTCCGATTCCTCATCTTCCGATTCCTATGAGGAATCAGAAAATGAGGAATCGGAAATGAATTCAAGCAGAATATATCACCACAGAATGCAGGGATGGATAGGCGAATCAGAAGAAGAGGACGAGTCCGAGGAAGAAGAGGAAGAGGAAGAGGAAGAGGAAGAGGAAGAGGAAGAGGAAGACGAGGAAGGCGACTTGGAGGAGCTCAGGGCTTTCCTTAAAGGTACATGCAAATTTTCATTTGTTTCTGTTTTTCATTTTTTTCGTTTGTTTAATCTTCGTTTGTTTAATTTTTCGTTTGTTTCATTTGTTGCAGATGGAGAATGAATGCAGGAGCAGATGAAGATGAAGAAGACACCCCTTGAAGAAGACACCCCCCCTTGAAGAAGACACCCCCCTTGATGAAGAAGACAACCCCTTTGAAGAAGACACCCCCTTTGAAGAAGACACTGGCCTCAGGGCCAAAATTTTGTAACAATTTTGTAAAAAATTTTGTACATTGGCCTAATGGCCTTTTTTTTATAAAAAATCTTGTTTACCATCAAACTTTGTTGTAACTTTGTTTCTTGTTTCATTGAGATCTCTTCTTCTTCATCTATGAAATGTTATTTTTGTCTATCTATCAAATTTATGAAGTTCGAATTCTGTGCGTATCCATTCAGATTCTCGCTTGAATGTAACAGTGCTCTAGCTCTTTCATTAGTTTCAAACACTAAGCATTTTAATCACTTTCAGCAGTGCCAGTGTTTAAACAGTTATATGGCTTAACAATAAGCACTGCACCTTACCTGCATGACAGTAAGCACATTATGACATTAAGCAACTACATAAAAGTATCTCACATTTACAGCAAGACAATAAGCGATTCCGCCATTAAGACTCAAACCATAGCACTTGCGGCAATTTTTTTTTTAAGCACTTGATAAGTTTTAAGCATCCCTTTCAGTCAGCATTGAAGTATATATAAACAATTTATAGCAAAAACTTATAGACAAGTCTGCATTGAACTACATAAACAATATAGCAAAAACATTCTTAAATTAAGATAAAGATGGTACATGAAAAGTGTAGGATTCCTTGGCCTAAATAAATGACAAACAGGACCAATAATCATGGAGAATGACAAGCGTCATCACCATAAACCTTCTCAATTCCTCCTTCACAAACCCGCAGAATCGAACATTTTTCCGAAAAAGTCTTTCCAAGCATAGCTTCATAATCTTTCTATCCGTCTTAGGCCAAGGCTTGTATCTATGTGTATTCTTCACCAAGAACTTCATTTCTTCCTCGGCCTTGGCCTGCAAGATTTCTTCTATCTTTGGGGTGAGTAATCGGTAGCACTTCATCATGGACATCCATCTTGAATCACGGTACCCGAGAAATTTCGGTGGTTTGCTAAGGTAAGACTTGTACAATGAATCATCAAGAAGCAAAGTCTTGCCCGAAATCTTGGGTATGACTCATATATTTTCCCAAGTGGCTTCATCATGACCGATGACCGTGTTTGTTAGGGTGGTGGCGAACTGTCTCGCACACATTTTTCCCCGTCCCCATACAAATTCAAATCTGCCCCTCAAATCGGACATAGTACTTTTGAAGACATCTTCCACATTGGAGAGTTGCATTGATGACCATATACCAACACAACATACGTAACAAAGTCTTCAAGAAGAATCTTTGCTCGGTGCAGAATATCACTTTCTTTACGCTAGTGTATGTCATTGTCAATCCCCGCCTTCCAAGCGTATGTGTTCATTTGCACCAAATGTTTTTACCAACACACCATTTAAATCCAAGACAATGAGTTTATCTTTGGGTAAAAATCAATATTTAGTGCGTTGGAACATCACGAATACCTACACAACAAGAATTACTACATGAATAAATAGATGAAGATGAAAATGAAAAAATGGGTTGAATGTGGAAACCTTTACGATCAATGCCAGGATTCTCGACCTAACAGAATGAACTGTAATCCTACGAAGAATGCAACAAAAGAAAATCAATAATATTCAATGTTTTAATCAACACTAAGTTGTGGCCTTGCCCAACAATGCCCATACCCCTTTCCGGGGTTATTAATGGCGGCAATCACTTGTTGAAGATCGAGCTCACCTGAAACTTGAGGGCCTGATTACGCATTTTCTTGAGAACACACTTCGATGTGTGGTGTCATGATTGAGGCCCTTCCTCGCATCTTTTGCATAGCTACTTCTTGTTCTCTTTCTTGTAGCCCGAACAACTACTTTGCTATCCTCCGGCTTACCCCTCTTTGTTCTTACGCCCTTTCCTTTCTCGCAAATATTCAGCCAAGTTGCCCTCATCCGATGGAATTACTCCCTCGACTTCCTTTAGGTGCTTCTGATTAGTACAATCGGTCTTTGTTTTTTCCACAACCGGTGCCGTGTTTACTGACTTCTTCTATAGCTTCTTGACAGCCTTCTTGGGTGGTGGTGGTGGTGGTTCTTTGTTGCAATCAAATCGGTCCACAATTGATTGTACTCCTATAGGACTTTGCGTGTTGTGCATCTTCAAATGGCACCATTGTCCTTCTTTGAACCCTCAACGGTGAGACCTCACTTGCGGGGCGGATTAACACTTCCTTTTTGGTGTACTATTTGAAGCACCCGCAACATGGCCAAAACCTAGCTCGTCCAAATACACCCTCTGGAACCTTTCGGGGCAACCATGAATACATTGTCCTCCTCTCAACAATGAACAACAAGCTATATGATACTCATGTTGGCAATTCATTGCTAAACTTAACCCTGTAAGCTTTAGTGAATTCCGCACCACATTAGAACATGTATAAAATGAATCTTCCACTAGCAACTTATCTCGTATAATAGTAGAGATGCTAAATGTTGCAGAGTATCCATTTTCAGCTTCCACAAATTGTTTATGTAGAAATGCAGAAGTCTCTCGTTCTTCTTCGAGAACTTTTAACTCCTCCTCAAGTTTGAGTTTACGTTTGACTCGCTCATTAATGGATGTAGGGTTCATTGCTTTTTGTACCTTGTTCCCATGCCAAGTTTCCATCCGGACGGATCCGCTCCAAATCTTTAATTTACGCCTCCAACTCACATGTTGGATTAAGCTTGAACTCCTCCCCTGTTTTGTAGCCAAATCATTTGTGGCTGTCTTAAACCTGTTTTCAGCCTCTTCCAACATCATTTTCTCAGTAATTCGAGGCCTTCTCATTGCCTTTCAGCTCACTTCCCCTCGCTTCCATTCTTTGTGATAAGTAAAACTGATTTTCCAATCTCCCAGATCTTTGCATTCTCTAAGGTTTTTATGTTTTCATCACATGCACCGACCTCATTTGATCCAATTTGCCACCTTTGGCTTTGCCTTCATTTCATTTTTCCTAACATGTGCTACAACATCCGCCTCTGTTTTTACTTGTCTATTGTTGTGGTATCTTTGACATTGCCCACGACAAATGCACCCGGTTTACTTTGTGTTCCTCGGGTGCAAGTATTGATCTAGTGCAATTTTCAAACGCAAAAAGCAAGGGCCGTTGCTTTCTTACTTCTTTGTTGTGACAATTCTTGTAGATTTTTCTACAGAGTGTTTGAACTTCTCTTGAAGATGCTCCTTTGCACGCCATTTTATCTTTCCCTTGTTCAACTTCTTTGTCCAAACAGAATCCCAATCTCGATCCGTGACATTATTTTCCAACCAAGCTTCTTCCTCGTGGGGCTTCACCCCGAATTACCCTGAACCTCGATGGTGTGAAAATCATCCGCTCCCATGCCTCCATCGTCCAACGGTGAAACACCGATCTGAGTTTTTCGCCCGAGGGAAAAGGAGGGAGAAGGGCGTGACGGGCTTCGACGTCCGCGAGTTTCAGCACTTAAAGTGCTTAAACGCTTCGCCAAAAGTTGTACCCCACTAGCGATTTTACACCCAGCACACTCATGATGGACATGAATAGTACTAGAAACTCATCTCTTGAGTAATCTAGTGGAGTATAACTTGGTGGATTTAAAGCTGGACCTTGATTATAAAAGCACTTAAGAGCATCACCATCTACTATTATGATATCCTCTTTTTTTTGAATGCCAAACTGATCCATCATAGTATCGAGATGTTTAACGAAGACCAGTTTGCCATCCGGATCTCTTGGATGTAGAAACTTTATACACTTAGTTTGGTCCCAAATTGTCACGAAGTCTCTATTCATTCCTGGTAATACCCTAAGAACTTCTTCAATATTTCTGCACTCCATTGAGAAGGAGATGGCAACTCGAAACAATCTGAATGCCTCATTCATCATGTCTTCTAAGTGTGGGAGAGGATAGATCCACTTAGTATTCGATTCTAGAGGGACTTGTTCGAAGTCATCTCTGTTAATAAGCTTCTTAGGAAACGTTTTACACAGGACACCATTCAGATCGAAGACAATGATTTTGTCACAAGCGGGTGGAGCCCTGAATCATGGAAAACAAAGAGTTAACCATAGAAACATTGTCTGCAATACATGCCAAGTGCGTTTTGTCCTTCATAAGTATTTTACATATCGCGCCTGGCGTGAATACCTTTCATCATCAGAGCCTTTGTGGTCATCCCTAGCAGTCGTAGCATTTCTTACTCTCCGGATGCGTACTGTCAGAAGCATCAACTCCACGGTTTAGTTCGGACACGCTTTATGAAAGGTACCTCAGGGTTTTGTTTCCTAACCTCAGTGGTTGAATCTGAGCTTGCAGCATCCTCGCTTATATCAGGAACTACCATAGTCGACTGTATCCCCAAGTGTAACATTACTAGTTGGAATATTACCAAGCATAGACTCCATATGTTGCTCCATGATCTCACATTCCCCCGCTAGCATTGTGGCCTTCTCCTGGGGGGTTGCATTGCTTTTTGAGCACTCTGGAAATGTTCTTGGAGGCGATTGTGAAAGAGGAGTCTGCTTCGCCCCATTGTAAGGTACCAAAGCAAATGGGTTTTTATCTTTGACAGGACCTCAAAAAGCCATGGCCAATACCTTTTCGAAAAACACTTCAAGGAAATCCTTGGACTGCTCATCATTGACGAAACTTAGACATCTTCTTAATGCCTTCTGGCTTTTCTACCAATGTACCCTCCAAAATGAAGTTCACAGCAAGTGATATCAAGTGGTGCAAAGGCCTCAACAAGAAGATTGATTGCAAACCCGTGTTTATTCAAGGGCCCCTTCTCTTTTGCCAGCAAGTCCAGAGTGATGTCCCTCCGGTAAAGGTCAGGAACATTAAATTCCTGGCATTCATTCACTTCATCCTCATCATCTGCTTTGTAGAACACATTTTTCAAGCTGGGTTCATCCAGAAGAAAACACTGCCATGCACCTTTATCTGATGCCCCTTTGCTCTTACCTACCTCATAATCATCATCTGGCACAAGGGATATCATTATGAAGATTATGCAGGAGCTTTTAAACTGCATCTTTAAATCAGTATCCTTTGTCTCAAAGAGAAAAGAACCTTCCCTAACGACCTTTAGGCATTCCAAATCATATGAAGCCACTAAAGCATGCATATGGAGCTCTCCTGGAGGGCATGTGATGACAATAATAAAGAGTTTCTCAGTTGTTAAGCCTATGCAGCTAGTAAAAAAACTGCTGCACTCTTTTTGAGTCATCCCCTTCTCTCCTTTTGCAGTCTTGCTATCTAATACAAACAGAGAAATATTATGAGGGCCTATTGTTGTATCGGGTAGGAGACCCTTATAGCCAGTAGAGACCTGGTATTGGAGTGCAGGTAAATCACCACCAACATCTTTCAGGATGGCAACCTTTCTTCTCAGCTCAGCCATCACCTTATCCGATAGCTTTGTAGTATGCTGTTGGTTCTTTGATTTTCGATTTTTCAGAAAGCCCTTGGACCAGAAGACATATTTTTTGATGTCATCAGCAGACACGCTATACTTGTCTAGCCGAGTTCAGACAATGTTACATCACCAGATAGCTTTTGAAGTTCTTGCCCAACTGCTACCTTCATAACTCGCATGCCCTTTATATGAGTGCAACATTCAACGAAGAACATTTTGTCCTTAACTGAAGAACCCTTCTTGTACAGAGTTCTGTGTTTATGCATTGGTCTAACAGCTAAATGACTTCGTCATCCTGAAGGCCATGTACTTTAGTAGTCTTCAAATCAAATATAGAAGCATCTTGAGGAGGCACTCTTCCCATTACATCGGGTAGCTGTTTTTGAGCATAAGCATCCCAGAACTCGTTCCACTTCGCCCAGACTTCGTGCTTAGAGAAGGTGATTCTGTAGGCATCTGTAGGGACTCTGGAAGATATTTCAGAAGTCTCCCTAGCTTCCTCCCTGCTTCTTTTCTTTGTCTTTCTAAGTCTTGGTTTCTTATCTTGGATGATAGTCTGGGCCAAGGTCTTTTCCAATGCCTCACACTCCCAGACTTCGTTCCTCCCTGTTTTGTTTGCATCGGTCTTCCATATTCTATCCATTGTTGATGGGCATGACGGAGTTGTTCCATGTAAGGGCTGCACGAATAGGAAAATCATATCAACAAAAACATGCAGGGCAGACAAAAATATACCGCTTTTAGATCAAGCCACAGGATAAACAAGAAAGGACAAAGGCGGGCGTGCCCAATTTGCGCCTGACGTGTATTCAATTCGCGCTTGGCGCGAATTGCCAGCATGGATACATGCCTGGCTTCGTATAATCTTTATGGTCCTATTGGAATGAGTTAGCGAACTTATTTCAGGAGGCATTTTAGACCAAGCCAATAGGATAAACAAAAAATGATAGAGTCAGGCATGCCAATTCGCGCCTGGTGTGTACTCATGCTGCCAATTCGCACCTGGCACGAATCGTTAGCATGAATGCATGCCTAACCTAGTCTATTGCTGTTATTCCTACTTGATCTATCTAAATACCACCTAATATACTAACCTTTTATAAAGGAAGACTTCGCCCATTTCGTTTAATGTTGCACTAATCTCTGCGAGGTCCTTTGCAAGCGTATGGGGGCTTAGCAACCGACACCTCCTGTGGTTGCAATGAAGCAGATACATGATTTGTCCTGTTTGCTTAGTCTGGTTGGAGAGGGATCTTTGTGCTTCAATAGAATGTTGTCCATCAATAATAAGAAAGCATACATTTGGGCTCTCCACTGTAAGCTCCTCCAGTGTTGTCCACTGGAGTGGAGCATCCCTTTTTTTTTATCGCAAGGAAGCACGTCTACTGGCATGGGAACTTGACCTAGATTCCTCACAATCGCTCTTAAGATTTCTTGCATGCTCAGGGTCATACCTCCTGCTAACAAATGTTGACTTATGCGATCTCACTAGATGGTCAACATGGATGGCATGTGTAAAAGATTGGCCAAGTGGGTAGTTGTCTGCATACTTGATTAGCCTACTCATTGCCTTCAACTGCAAAAAAATTTCGAACTCATTTTCTGTCAGCATGTCATCAACTATTGCAGCTGGAATGTCCTTTCCTAAGTCCAACAATCTTCGTACATCTCTAATATTATTTTGATGCTTCAAGTTTTCCAAGTAGTAGCTTAGAGAAGGTCCTCGCAAAGCTCTCCTCACTGCAGACATCCTTTTATTTATAGACACTAGAGTGAGAGCAGTATTTTGAGGCCATCCATACTTGAAACATGACTCAACACTCACATCCTTCTTCATCAGACCCTCTTTAAAACATGTTGCCCTGGCATGTGTAAATCTGACGAGATCTTCCTTGTGGGTCTTCACAATCTCCACCAGGAACTGACATTATATGTCATCCTGCTCCTCACAAGTGATAAGAATACCTTATTTCTTCATTATATCGGTCTCTTTTTTCATAGAGTGTAACACAAGATCCACCTTACCATTTGTTTTACCTACGTCAATATACCACTCCGCACTGTCATCCATCTTCTCCTCAGGGCATCGAGGCTCTGTGTCTGCTCTGATAACGGATCGACAATGCATAGGGTACTGCATCCTCGTCATGGTTTCCCTTCTTCTGCGAGCTTGAGGTCGCAGAGGCATCTTCCCGCCTCTTGCTTTCTTAGGAGGAGATGTAGCAACTACCAATCGATTTTGCCTCTTCTTCCCTGCAAACGAGGGTGCAATACATGCTTAGCACGATTTCGAGTTGTCTACCCAACATCTAGATGAAACCTAAAACATCTGCTGAACCATTCCAGATAGACTAAAATGTAAAGAATGGCATACAATCGCCAATTACAGACAGATTAATCACAGATACGACAAAAAAGCAAAGGCTGAACAATTACTCACAGGCAGGACAATTAAACACGGGCAGAATAATTTACTCACTGCCAGACAAATTATAGACAGAACAATTAATCACGGGCAAGACAATTGAACACAGGAAGAACAATTATACAAAGGCAGATTTAACTCACTGCCAAATATAGATAGAACAATTAGGCCGGGCAAAAGATTTATTAACAAACACTGTACAATAAACAGACCAATGAACAGAACCCTAAATACTGAACAAAGAATAGAACAAAGAACGAATGACATACAGAATGATGAAGGATGCTGACCTTGAGCGGCTTCTCTCGTGGCTCGGCCAGAGCCTGGAGCGGCATGACCTTTGGGCAGCATTTTCGTGAAGATCTTGAGTGCCTTGAAGTTTTTGAGCGGCTGAGAGCGATCTCCAATCAAAAGGCAAAAAAAAAAAAAAAAAATCAAAATCTTATATAGATTTCGATAAGCAATCGGCGGTGGGGTTTGGTTAGTCGATTCGACTTCGGATCGACCGGTGTCGTTCGGATCGACTTTAGATCGACCGTCCTATAGATGCGAGCTATAGGTTATTTAGATGTCGCGGATCGACTTCAAATCGATGGTCAGAAATTTTACGCTTGCGCCTAATGGACGGCACGCGATTGGACCGGCAGTTACTGCTTCAACGACCGCCATATTATGAAATCCAAAATTAGATTTTACTCAGCCGCTAAAAAACCAGTACAATTAACGGGTAATTTGAAAATGCCACCTAATCTTGCCGTAAGCCGTTCTTGCCATTTCGAAAATCCATACCAAGAAATCAAAAGAACTCAGAAGAACTCGGAAGACGCCTGTGCCTGAATGATGTCGAGCGCATTCATGTAAGTTCGATCGCCCATAGCAACTCAATCCTATATTCTTACCAGATTCAACAGCATTGGGAGGAATGTTACATGCTGACGACGAATTTGAAGAAGAGGGATTGCAAGATAGAATCAATCGATGCGGAAGCAGTATGCCATGGAGTTCCTCGAGAAAGTGATCATGTGAAGATCCTAATTACCATTTGCCATTTTAATGACGAAGCATTTCTCAAAAGGCATCCTGATGGAGACACAGTCGGAGAAAGCATCGGAACCTTTATTGCATGGTCAGTAATTCGCTTAAAAAAGGTAAGAGTTTCATTTTTTCAAAAAAAAAAAGAGGAAGATGCATCAAAAGAAGTAGATTGAGTACATATGCTAAGAATTTCATATCTCAAGGCTGATTTTGTCATATGTATAAAATTATTAGGCTTGCAGACCAGGCCATTCAGTCAAAATTTTAAAATTATAAGGCCTGTAGACCAGACCATTTAAGAGTTTACAAAACACTAGACAATCTTTATATTTATCCACATAGATCTGTGTATTATTCCTCAGTAGTATCAAATCCTAGCACAGGAGAAGCTGGCGCATCAGAATTAGAAACAAGAAAAGCTGGCACAGCAGAGGGATTGGAACAAGAGAAGCTGGCACAACAGAATCTGGCAAATTAGATGGTGTAGCTATTGGGCTATTACCCAAAATGACCTCAGCTCTATAATTCTCATTCTCAGCTGAACATTCTCCATTTCAAGCCTCTCCACAGCTCGATATAACTCCTCATTGAAAAAGCCCATGCTTGTGGCCATCCCCAAATATATCTCACCAAGAACGGTCATATTATGGCGGTAGATATCAAGACCTTCACGAAACTCGAAGACTGGTTTAGGCACTGGCATGAAATCTCCTTCTGGCACAGGAGGAACTTCAGTTGAATACGCGTCAGGCGTGTGTTCAAACTGCTCAACCTCAGCGTCATTAGAGTTTACATGAGGCATAGGAGGTGGGGGCGTTCCCTCCACCAACTCGTTCATGAGTCCTGGCATTACTGAAGGGAAGTGATAATTAATGATTTACGTAAAAAAAATACAGTGTAGACAACAAAAGCGGATTTGAATTGTTTATTCGCGCTTGGCGTGTAAGAGATTAATAGTAGCAATTGTACATTAGCGAATTCACGCCAGGCGTGAATTGGGCTAATTTGCAATTTAAACTCTTTGAAATGCAGTAGTAGAATTAGCAAAAGGCACTTAATGCCCATTTGTTAATTCGCGCTTGGCATGTAAGAGATTAATATTAAGAAAACTAGCCATTGTATCCAATTCACGCCTGGGTTAATTTACAATTTAAACTCTCTGCACGCAAACTTAATTTGTGCCTGACGTGATTAACATACTTTTTCAGAAGTCAAAGACTAAGATTTCAAAACTAAGATTGAGCTCTCTCGAAGCTAAGATTGAAAGAGCAAGAATTCGAAACAGATTCTAAACTTAGACATGTCTGGGATGTGTTTAACAAATTAGAAGTTAAAAAGATGTCAGACTTACCTTGATCAGCAACTCCGAACTGCTTACCTTGATCTGCCACAGTAACTCCTAGCGCCTAAGCAAGCACCAAAAAACAGAACTCTGCAAGCGCCTAAGAACAGATTTCTGGAAGTGCCTAAGAACAGAACTCCTAGAGTTTAGAAGGGAGCAACTGTGACTGCAGCACAGAAGCCAGACCCTTAGAATTGTCAGGCGGATGGTAAGTTTACCAGCCTAGAAGAAATCCTTTCAAAGCAGATAGTCAGGTGACTAGCTTGGAAAGAAAGGTGGTTATTCCAGCAAAGCAGATAGTCAGTTGACTAGCTTTGGGAAAGATTGATACTTCCCTAAGGCAGATGATCGACGACGATCAGCCTTGGGAAGGGAAGGAATTGATACAACACTAGCTTGGGGGCGTGGCTCAGAGGAATGATTTGCAGAGACAAACACAGAGGCAAGGGCTTTGGATGAATATTTGATTGATAACTTTAGGAGCTTTTAAATTATAACTTAAGTGAACCATTGAAATGTTTTAAAGCAAAGGAACTATTGAAATTCCAAACGAACGAAACAGCAAACAGAAGCCCTTTTGTTGTCATTAAAATAGAACAAGGTTGGACTGTCCAGAAATAGCCCTGAATCAGCAGAATTGGCCGGATTGCAGGAAAAGGCTTCCGATTTTAGCAAAAAGATAAGGGGAAGCTCCCGATTTAGCTTTAAAATACCTTTAAGAAGAGCATAAAAGCAAGCAATCGGCTGATAAGACGGAGGCCGGAAGCGTTTGCTGGTGGCGGATAGCCTGATTGTCCAAGCAAGGTATTATTACTCTTAGGGAGAAATATTACTGATCACGAAATAAAAGCATGAGTCCAAGTAAACTAATTGTAGATAACTATGCACATGCGGCACTAAAATTGTGAGCAGAAAATATACACGGGGTTTCTTCCTTACCCAAATAACCTACAAGAATCTAAGTCGTATTTAATTAAAGTGGGACAAATCTTGAATTTTGGGACTCGGACTGAAAATGGGACTCACACACCATAAAAGAAATTTCTGAATTGATTGCTTGAATAGAATTACACATGACACACATAGAATTGGGTTACTTGTTTTCCTCATAAATTTTACAAACCACTAGTTGAGAAAGTTTTCAAACTTCTCAATATTATGCACCCTCATACAATGATATAGCATGGAGGTTGCTCATGGCCTTGTCCATCTCCCTTCTTGGGATCTTGTGTGTGTTGTCCTTTGCAATGTGAGAACTTGGATATGACCATACCACACACTCCACCAATTCCCTCCTTTGAGGGTCAGCATGATTTGCCCTCCACTTCTTCTCCCAGCAGTCAGTGTATTGCTCCTTCAAGTTGCCCTTCTTGTGTCTCCCAATGGGCTCCCAATATTGAATTTGGAATCCAGGCCGAACTCCTCTCCATCGTGCATAGTGGTGGTTACATCGAGAGTGCCACCCCTAACCATATTGGACATGCCTCATCATCGCCCTTACTAGCACAAAGTATCCTTCCTTGATGTCCTCAAAGGGATCCCACTCGTGAAGATCAAACCACTTCGCTTTGAGGCCTTACTTCCCACAAACCACTTGGAACCCTTGTTGGGACCCAAGTGAGCATTCTTAGACGTGCTTGCACCTTGAGAACCCTCCCATCTTGACTCGCAAGAACCCGCCTCTTAGCTCCCTCCCACATGGTCGCTTCGGTTTCCAAGCATGTCACAACTTTCTCCCAGTACTTGATTAGGGAGTCCATTTGATTTTTCTTAAGAGTGGAGGTGTGCTTTCCATTTCGAACATCATCCCAGTGTGTTATGTAATCCTTGATGCCCTTCACCAATTGGCTAGAGTCTTTGACTGTCTTGAAGGGAGGTAGTGGTTTTGGCTGCCCTTTAGGAATGAGAACTTCACCAAAGCAGCACCCTTTGCCACAACTTCGATACCTTGTACAGGGCATCCACAACTTGTCACCTGGTCTCCACTTATATTGCATGATTGGTATTCCATCCCTAACCCAAAACTTGAACTGAAGTGGCTTTGTGTGTCCCTCATCAACCGGTCCTTACCATCTAGCAAGTATCCTTCTACAAATGATTTCCAATCTGCAACCTCATCCATCAAGAAAGCCATTGGGTTGGGGTCAATGCAGCTCTCAAACACATCCATTAGTTCGTGGAGAATGGTCACGCTTTCTCTCTTGAGCTTGATGGAGAAAGTTCCAAAGAATCCATCTATATCATCATCGTATGCCCAACCATCATGAATCCCACTTTCACAACTTTGAATACTCCCACCGCTCCAAGTATGACATTGCCCCAAACATCCATCTATTCTTGTTTTTTTCCAACAGTTGTCCAATCAACACATAGCTCCTCGTGCAAAGATTTCTTAAGTAAGGGGAAATCATCCCAAGTCCTCCTTGATTCACTAGACACCTTGGATGTGAGCTTTTTATCCGCCTTTGGTAACAAAGCGGTTGATCATCCATCAAAGCCTCAAAATGGGTGTTTGAAGGGGAATACCTCCTCCCTTCTATCGATCCTTTCTCTAGTGTTCTCGTGCACTTGAAAATAGAGCTCACATGGAAGTTTGGATCATCTCTCCATAGATCAAGCACAAAATGACCATATGTTCCAGTTCCATGACCATGTGTTAATACACCCGCCGACTTACTTTCATCCGAAAAGCGCTTTTGACAACGCTTGGGTAAAGGATCTAGCTTTGGCAAGAAAGTCTTGTGTTGGTCCATCTTATCATGAATTATACACAAAAATTTGTCCCACAGCATCTCGGAAAATGTTCTCCACCGCCAATACAACTGCCTACATGATATTTGGTCCCTTTGGTGATCTGCAAATTGCTCCCTAATTGCCATTCTTTCTTTCTCTATTGCAGTTGATGCAAGTGTATCCTTGAGTTGAATGCAAGTGTTGCACTTTGAGAATGGCATGTGTTGTAGGACACTCACGCCCGAGAAGTGAGTGCTCCATAACTTACCAAATGTGATTGAGAAAGAGGCCTACCTCCAAGTAGTTTCTAGGATGGAGTTGACCTCCTTAAGGCACTCCTTCCTCGATATAGTGTTGTGGCAACACTTGCACCACTCGCACACCGTGCTCGCTCACCTTCGACTTGTGAGGCATAGATTGAGACATGTATCTCACAAAGCTCTCAAGACCGCAATGGCCTTTAGAGTATTTGCTCTAGGTTTCAAAGTGAGTGCATTACCATGTTGGAACAAAGTGTGCCCTTTTCTAACCTCGCCCCAAAGATCTCAGAAAATGAAGACTTGCTCACCCCAAGAATCCATCTCAATGCTCTCATACATACCTTCATGCCCCTCAATTGATATAGTAGTCAGCCCTGTTTTCATCATAGCCGGAATTCCTACACAAGGAGTAAATGAAATTAATCCTATCTTTTTGAAGTCGTCCAATGTATTGGGACCTTATCTCAAGCACGAGGTCATCCACATTGTACTGCACCGCAATCTAGGTTGCAACACTCTTGTCCCCTAATTGCCTCCGTGTTTTTCTTTGGTTGGTGCCATACTTTCCATCCTTTCTAAATATTTGTCACTTCTAGGCCTCTTGGGCACCTTTGGTCGCCTTTTATGAAAGACATAGCGTCTCTTCCTTGTGACCAAAGGATGCTCATCAACCACCAAATCTTCCACATGGCCTTGGGTGGGCCTTGGGGTGTGTAGTTCAGTTAGGCAATCTAGAGTATCACCATTCTTGTGTGTAATATACCTAATTGGCCATCTCAACCGAAGCTTGGGACTCCAGCACCCCTGAGCACACAATGCAATCACTAGAGCTTCCCTGGGACATGATTGTATCAACTTCGATAAGAAGCTTCACAATGCCAACTCCAAGATGTTCATCTCCCACCTCTCATCATTCACACTATCAAATGGATCAACCTGCAGCTTATTATGCCCTCTCAAAATACCGCCTGTTGCAAGGGTGCAACAAAAGGCAACCCATCTTCCTCCATTGGAGCCTAGGGCAATGGCCACCTTTGACTTCCCCGCTCCATTTTACTCATCTCACATGTTCCCCTGAATGAAAAAGCTCACATTAAAACCATATAGCCCCAAACACCACAAATATGACCATATGAACCATATAAAACCATACAAACATATTAAATATAATCATATTAAATCTTACAACCATATTAACTAAAATCATACAACCATATTAACTAAAATCATATAACCATATTAAAGCATACAACCACACTCATTCTAAACCATATGTAAACATTGTAACCATATATAACCATTGAAACATATAACCATAACCATATAAACATATAACCATAACCATAACCATAACCATTGAAACATATAAACATATAACCATTGAAACATATAACCATATAAACATATGGTTATAAACATATGGTTATAAACATACAACCATATAAACATATAAACATATGAACATATAAACATATAAACATATGGTTATAAACATATAACCATATAAACATATAAACATATAAACATATAACTATAACCATAACCATTGAAACATATAACCATAACCATTGAAACATATAAACATATAACCTACCCTTTCATATCTTGTCATGGCCATGTGGCGCCTCTTCGTAGGTCAAAAACCGTGGGCATGTCGAGAATCCAGACCGCCATCGCCATGGAGGGCATGGCCCACACGTGACATTGGTTTTTATTATTGCACTTTTACGAGGTTCGAGGGTGCAGCCAGAATTAACTGCACCCTCTTCCTCTCCCCCCCGACCATTCTTCCTCCCCTGTTTTCTCTGATCACTCTTCCTCCCCTGTTTCCTTAGGCGCCCGCTTTACCGATCAGGCGATCGATCGATTCTTGCGATTCCAAGGCCATCTTATGACAGCAGCTTGGTCGACGGATCAGGACGCTTCCAGCGCCGAAGTTCTCGCGCAGATTCATTGTTCGAGCGGGCGTTACCGCCTGAGAAGAAAGTGAGGCCCCTTTTAGTGCTGCTTTTTAGTTTTCTGTAAGTCCTTTAGTGCATTTTTACTTATATTCTGTTGTTAGAGGCTCTTATTAATCCCTGATACAATTTACAGCCCGACAAATCCTTATTCACGCTTTGCCAACATGGAAGCGAACTCGGAAGCCTCCTCCTCATCCAGCAAATCTTCCAGGTATGTTTTTGTAATATCATACCCTTTTTTAATCTCATTTCTCTCTTTGTTCTCCACTTTGTTCTCAGATCGTTTTCTCCACCGTTTCTTCTCTGTTTTCTCATTAATCTCATTAATCTTTGTATTGTTTTTTTTTTTTTTTTTTTTATCTTTTTTCTTGCTTGTGGTTGAGTTGAATACATTGTACGTGCACAAGTGAGAATAGTGGTTAGAGTAGTAGCAAGCAACCGAGATAGAAATCATCGAGACCGGTGTTAGGAAGTAAGATATTGCGAGCATTAACGTAACATAACTAGGAATATCTTTCTCCCAAAGAAGAACTAAGAATAGGAATTGCTTTACGTAATCTCCATTTCTAACTCACGGCAAAATCCAATCGCAGAGAGACATGCGAGAAGGGAGTGGCGAAGTTGAGAATACTTCAGCTTGCCAACAATCCAGAAGTACAGGGCTTCTTCTCGACTCTCAGTCGAAACTTCGACTCAGCGAGGCGAAGAAGAGGGAGTGTACACTCGGACCGCTGGCAAGTTGAGGGATTCTCGACTTCAATTCGATTGCACAGCCTACCCAATGTCTTCACATTCTTTAGAACCCTGCTGCGGGCTTCTCGACTCGTGAGTCGAGAATGTGATACCGCCAATGGCCCTTTGTGCGCCGCAGTGCCTCCACCCGGTCGAGCCACTCTCCTTCAACCATGCTCATCGAATATTGCGAAGAGGACCGGCTCCGACCGGGTGGAGGCCTCTACGACTAACCACCGAGGTGTTGGCCTTTCCGACTCGTGAGTCGAAAAACGCAGTTCTCTAGTGCACTCTAGAGCTGGCTCGCGCGCATCTTAACCACTCTCCTTCTATCTTCCTGACATTCGGCGAAGGGAAGTGGTTTTGACCGGCTCAAGTAGCCAACTCTTAGCAACCCAATTCTTCCTGTGTGGGTCGCAGTGGCCTCTACCCAATCAAAGACCGCCTCCTTCGAACCATCTTCGCCGAATAATATTGCGAAGGGGATGGGCTCTGATTGGGTGGAGGCCTCGGCGACTAACCACAGAGGTGCTGGCCGCTTTCTCGACTCGTGAGTCGAGAAAATGGCCAGCTCTAGTGCACTCTAGAGCTGGCCTGCCAGACGCCTTAACAACTCTCCTTCTATCTTCCTCGGACATTCAGAAGGGAAGTTGTTTTGACTGCCTCAGAGGCCAACTCTTAGCAAACCCACAGGGAAACCACGAGCTTGTATGCATTCTGGCTCGCGAAGTCGGGATGCCTTTTACCCAACCGCACTCCATGTGTACCATCCGAGTTCTCGATGGCTAAGGCATTCTCGACTTGCGAGTCGAGAATGTAGACACGGCCAACAATCGCATTCTCGACTCGCTAGTCGAGAATCCTCTAGCCAGCCAATTCTCACGGTGGTGGTCGCCTCTACCCGATCCACCACCACCTCGCGGAAACCATAGAGCTTGCCTTTATGCATTCGCCTCGCTGAAGTCGGGAATGCCTTAACCAACCCAAGACTCGGTGTGTACTAACCGGAGTTTTGGATGGCCAAGGCATTCTCGACTTCATGAAGTCGAAATGTAGACAACGCAGCCAACAAATGCATTCTCGACTTCGCAAGTCGAGAATCCCTTAGCCGACCAATTCTCCCGTGGTATGGTCTACAACTAACCACGGGAAACCACGAGAGGGAAGCCAAGGCTTGCATTCTCTACAACCACTGCACTTTGTATTCTCCTCGCTTTTAGTCCCAAGTGCCTCTAGCCCACCTGCGAGCCACTCTCCTTGAACCATCTTCCTCGAATATTGCGAAGAGGAGTGGTTCTGACTGGCCGAGGCCCCTCCGACTAACTACAAGAGGATGCATTTAAACCGCATCTCCTCGGGCTTTAGACCTAGCCCGATCTATGCACAACATTCCAAGAACGTACCATGAAAAAGACACCTAAAACGGAACTGTTCATTAACCCCGATCCATTGTTTCCTTTGCCGAGCATCTCTCGACCCGTAGAGTAAATCATCTCTCGAAGCTGAAAAATGCTAGACAAGGAAACAATGAATCCGCCGAGCTTATCGCCAGTTCCATTATTTAAACACGGGCGGCATGTTCTACAAGCGAAATAACATAGGCATCTCTCAAACTCACCTCTTCACGCTAGTAATTCCTTGGGCCATCAGATCACGGGATCCCGCAAAATTCACCTAGAGTGTTTGCTTCTTCCGTCGGTCTCTTCAAGAGTGTATTCGCATCTAATACTTGTATCATCGCGATTCTCGGCGATCCCCATTCCATGGCGCCAAGCGGTGTAGAGTTCCCGTGTTCCGGCGGCTCCTCTCCGCTTCCTACCTTAGCTCCGTGTTCATCGATCAAATCAACTGCTTGCAATAGGGACGCCACGGTCGAAAAACACACATATGCAAAGCCGTTAGCGACTTTTTACGCGTCGCGGGCGCCATTCGAAAGTCGCTATAAATGATGCTCCCCCTCAAGTCGAGGTCCCCAATGCCACGGGGAAGATAAACTACGCCCGCCACTTAGTCCCTTGATGTGATTAAATTTGAAATAGTGTTTGGGGGGCTAAAGCCGACCGTCTTTGCACCCTTAGCCCGCTTTTTTCATAAATGATTGCATGTCCTTAAGTTCAAACTAAAGAACACGCCCGATCTTTTTACATGCAAATCCTAAAACTCACAACCCGCGGAGGAAACTTAATTTACGAGGGGGTCCTAAGAGGATGAGAGGGCATACGACATGACTCCGCCCAAGAAGCGAGGCGCCGGAGGGGATGCTTCTACCAAATACGCCCGGCAAGAAGAAGAAGACAAACACCCCGTGTGAGCTCGAGGTTTTTCTTTGTCGAATACCTTAACCGATCCATCCTTTCTTCTTGCGCAAAGATTCACCTCTGACTCACTCGGTGATGGCCGAACTCCATTCTTCGGCCATCGAGGGATCGAGACGAGCTTCTTGAAACAAAGAAGCAGATTCTTGGTGGTATGTCGAGGTATCGACAAGTGGGAAGGAGAAAGATCTGCTTTCTACACCAAAGGGACAAGAAGAGCTCCCGAGACAAGTACAAGAAAATCGGTGTTGTGCTCTCCGCCTATGCGCTTGATCCAAGCATTTAACACTACATGTCGAGGGACCGCCGTAAGAGTAAGTTCTATCGCACCAAAAAATTAGCAGTTTCAAATTATTCTCACTCTTCCATGAGCAAGGCTAAGGGCACCGAAAAAAAGGCTACGCCTTTAAATTGTCAAAACCTTGGGTGGAAGGATCCGAAGGGATGAAGGAGGCCGAACCCTAACATCCGTGGAGCTTGGTATGGAGATTTCCGAGTCGGGGAAAAACTGCTCAATACGGGGAGCTTCACTTCTACCTGTCTTTGAAGGCTCTACAACACTCTACAAGTGGGGAATGAAGTTGTGGTTCATACACAAAAAGTCCACCAAAAACACAAATGGGGAAGATGACACCACACGGGAGGAATCGATGATGACGAAGATATGGTTGACTCTCCAATAATGGATCCGGATGATCGGATCGATTTCCGCGAGAGAGGGGCACGAAAAATGGAGCGGCTAGCTTCAAGATTATCCGCTGGGAATATCACACAAGCCGCCGCTTGACATTAGACGGTACCGGTTTGCACGGAGATGCCGCCTTGTTCAACCATTGAATTTAATCCAAAGACACATGCCGGAGATTCTCAACCCGATGGTGCGACATCCCGCTGCGCATCCAATGCCCGCGGATGTCATACCTTTTAGCGAATCGCATCGACAGTGAGTTGTTCACCGAAGTCCGAGGAAGATCTCAAGGGAAAAGACGCCCGGTTAAGGGTTGTAGACGGCCGCGATTCGAGGGTGGCTCAAGTATTGCGCATCGAGAAGGAGGTGCCGCAAAGATCAAGGATAAATATGCCAAGCGAGAGTGCAGAGTTCTTTCTACGGAGACGCCAAGAACCGAATCGGCCAAGATTAGCCAACGCTGTAACACAATAGCAGCGAAAGCCGCCTACGTAAGGTAATTAACTCTCGGTCTTTTCCATTCTCGACTCGCGAAATCGAAAAGCCCTACCATCCTAACATTTGCCGATTATCATCGGGTTTCTCGACTCGCGAAAGTCGAAAAACGAGAAGTAAAAGAAAATTAGACATTCAAGGGACTTTAGAGAAAGTCCCTTGAATGTCTAATTTTCTTTTTGGGTTTTCTCGACTTCAAGTCGAGAAAGTTTCTCAGATCCTCAAATTTTCGTGTTACCACGGCTTTCTGACTGGGCGAAGTCGAAAAGCCCTACCATCCTAACATTTGTCGATTCTCATCGGGGTTTCTCGACTTTCGCGAAGTCGAAAAGCCGTGGTTACACGTAAAATCAAAGGATGCGAGCTTTCGACTCGCGAAGTGAAAAAAACGCAGATAAGTAAAAGAAAATTAGACATTCAAGGGACTTTCTCAACTCAAGGAAATGAAAAACCCGGCTACTATTTACCGTTTATTCCGGTGTTTGTAGATACTTTCATGCTCTGACATTGGTACATTGACTGAATGCAGCCCTTAATCCGGCCAGATCATACACGCTAGGCAACAGTGGAAAGCATTGGGTTGTCCTCAGCGACCTAAAGGAAACAGGGCTCCCTCGGATAAGTGGAAGACCTTTGAGAAACTATGCAGATATGTTCTGCTGGAGGGACAGGAAGATGATGAGGGAGAGGAAGAAGAGGAGAAGAAGAAGAGAACACCAAGGAAAGGCAGGGAGTCTCTCTCAGACCAATATGACCTCATTCTTAGGGTGTGGTCACATGTTCATGTTGACATGAACGGAAGGACGTCAAAAAGCCAAAAATAAGGGGTCACATGTTCGTTTCTGACATGAAGCCATTGCCGTCAACATGGATCCGTCCCACCGGCTTCCTCTTCGGTTGGATGGGTTCATGTTGACATGAATCTATAGATATCTGACACGTAGCAACTTCAAAAGAAGATTGACCGTCCATTTTCTAACAATTTTTTTGAACGTTTGGTTCTTCCGGAGGCAGAGAAGGAAATCGGTGCAGTAGAGAGTAGAAGGAAAATCGGTGCAGCGGAGAGTATCTCTGGCATCATGCAGCAGAGGTACAGGCCAAACGATCGCCGTGGGTTTACGCCAATCCGACCACCAATCCCTTCTGGTACTACTCCCCATGCAATTCGTTCTCCAATTCAATCTCCACTTCATTCCATGCCTTTGAATTCTATTTCTCGTCCCATTCTTCATCCTCAAATTTCCATTCTAGGGAGCCCTCGTCCCCCTCTAGATTCACCATGGCTGCCAGGATGCCCCATCTCTTTGCCATCTGCTGAAGAAGAAGAGGAGGCTGATGAATTTGATTTCAGACCACCATGTCAGATTTCTTCCCAATTCTCCACTGAAACCACTTTTCTAAACGAAGGCAATTCAATGCATGAAGAGCCCAATTTTCCACCTTCTTCAGGAACATTCTTCGATACAACTTGCACTCAAGACGATCCAGAGGTGCCTTCCAATCAGCAAGCGACAAACAATCAGCAACCTACAGAAAATCAGCCTAAGAAAGGCAGAGGTAAGAAAGAAGATTGGCTTGAATGTCATACAATTGCTTTGATTGCAGCAAAGAGAAGGGAATGGGAAGACATTATGAATGGAGGTCCTGGAAAGAGAAGCAAAACAAAGAAGCAAAAATGGACATCTATTTGTAATTACCTTGCTGATCTTGGTTACAATCGATCCATGGCTGCCTGTATCTGCAAATGGGATCAGCTCTTTGCTGATTATAAAAAGATCAGAGACTACAAGTACGTATATTTCATTTACATTATAAGCATTTTGCTTGATGTCTTCATTTCTCTTCATGTATTTGCATAGGCCAACGAGTGGTAATGTTGAATATTGGTATGCTGATGTTGCTGAACGAAAGGAGAAGAAACTCCCAACTCAATTCTCAAGAAGAGTCTTTAACGAGATGGACTCCTGGTTAGCAAATAGTAGATCAGTTGAACCAGGTGATTTCATCAACGATTTCTCTTCAGGCAACCGGGTTGCAGGTCTTCAAGGTATTCTCTATTTTAGAACTTGGTTCTCATAACTTATTTGAAGAAGAATGCATTGCAATTAATTTGAAGCTTCTTTCTCACTGGTAAAATCACATGTGTACATGGATATAGAGGACGAGGATGAACCTGAAGCCGAAGCCATCCCCATTTCTTCAGATAACTACTCCTCAAAAGTGAGTGCGGACAAAACTACAGGCAAGAAGAGACAGCGACTACCTAAAGGTACAAAAGGGTTGCTGGAAAAGATGCAAAAAGGGCATTTGGAAATGTTTGAAAAGATGCAGGCCACAAGCAGGGAGTCAACATCAACTATTCTACAAGCAAATGCTGAACGTTTTAGTCAAATAATTGATGTGACAAAACAAATACAGTGTCACATGGGGGAGATTGCAGGCAGCTTGAAGTTGCTATGTGAAAAGGATTAGATTGCCAGTGTTATTTTCATAGTTCATTGTTCTTAGTCTAAATTGAAGAGAAGAAACTATCTATGTTCAAAACTATCTAGCTTTATATGGAAATGCTTGTCTACAAAACATTTCAGTTTAAATCATTTTCTTTGGATTATTATATTGCAATGCAAGTGTTTGAATGCTGGTTTACAGTGAACTTTTTGCAATGTTATGATAGTGACTATTTGTGTACTTTTAACAAAAAGAATGGAAACATAAAGTCAATGATTTCATGGCAGATATATGGCATTTGGTTGTTGCTGTCTATACCATAGCATTTGGTTCTGTACCATAACTTGCAGTTCTGTACTTTTTTACAGAAAGGATGGATACAAATAGAAATAACATTGTCTATTATAACATTGTCTCAAAATACATTGTTGCTGTCTGTACCTTTTAACAGAAAAGGTAGACTCGAATTATAATGTGTTTTCTATTATATAATATGTCTCAAAGTACACTTAAAAGTAAATAAGTCTGCAACATTTTTTGATTTAGCTAAAACATGATTTTCTGGCATAAAGAGGACTTCATCTGGAATCTGTCCTCAATCTGCAAAAAACACACACGTTAGATAGTTAGAAACATGAAGTGAATGCATTTATTACATGTATGCATTTCTAAATGTCACATCATGTGTGGTGAAAAATTAAAGTCAAAGCATTAATTACATGTACTACATTATATGGTCTTATGTGTATATCAGACTGCTGTGCAGAATGCATAAAAACCCTGTACAATTAATCTTCACAATCATTGCATAATCATAATCTTCACAGTCATTTCACAATCTGGCATTTGTCATTAATCTGCAATAAAACACACGTTCCATGGAAACTTATAGTGAATTCATTGATCACAAGCAAAGATAATGTCACATCATCTATATTCCATGCCTATACCACATGTGTGGTTAAAAACTAAAGTACAAGCATTAATTACATATATGCAACTCAACCTAGTGTCAAATCAACCTGCAATTAAGACCAAGTGTCAAATCATAATAATAAGCATTACTATTCTGATATAAATGCTTTATTCCTGCTATATGTAAATCAGAAGCCACGAATGTGTTTTTCTTTTGTATCAATAACATGCAAGACTCAAAAACATGCAAAATATGAGCAGCTAGAATTCTGAAATCCTACTTAAAGCATTTGAACTGCATAAAATATACAAGACCTGTTTATTGTTGTGAATTCAGAACATAGTCCATTACAGTATTTCTAAATGCATGGCCATCTTTGCTGTATGTTCTCGAACGCTGACGGGAGTATCCTGGATCATGGGAGTATTTAGTTGCATCGAAGTCTTCAAAAAATCTGTCTCCTCTATCCACAATGATATTGTGCAAGATGCAACACGCAACAATTGTGTTGCTCAATTTTTGGGGACTACCTCGATAAATGCGCCTAGTGAGAAGTCTCCATTGTCGCTTCAGTATCCCGAATGATCTCTCCACAACAATCCTAGTTGAAGAATGCATGAAGTTATAGTCTTCAAAACGCTTGCCAGCAAATTTTTTAGGAAATGGTACAAGTAAACCAGGAACACAGTCATAGCCTCCATCTGCAATCAAATATTCAGGAATATCACCGTAGGGTGTGCTAAATAGTGGCCCATTCAATCTGCTTCCACTCTCAACAAGTCGACGGAAGCCTGAGTTAGACCAAACTCTCCTATCACTCACACAACCTGGAAAACCAACAAATATGTCCAAAAACTTGGTCTTTATATCCACAATCGCTTGCATTGTCATAGAGTATGCTCCTTTCCAATCATAATAATCTGCAGGATTGTCATTACTTGGTAACTCACAAGGTATATGAGTGCAATCCAATGCGCCTATGCAATTGGGGAAACCATGACACTTTCGGAATCCAGCTTTTACTTCTTCTAACGCTGCACCTTCAGGCCATGATATTACATTGTGAGCTTTCAAGATAAGAGTTACAATGAATTGATCAAATATATTAATGCACGTGGGCTTTGCAACTCCAAAAGTTTCTGAAATTCCTAACCAAGAGTCACCACTAGCTAATCTGCGAAGACACAAGGCAACTTGTTTTTCTACTGTAATGTACCTCCCCATAATTGTGTTCAAAACAGGAGGTGGATTTCTTTGCAAATCTTCTTCTACTAGGCTGCATACATACTTGAAAGTTGGAGCTGAAAGTCGAAAATACTCTTTCCATCTCATAGGATCATTATTCATAATCTCATGGCCAAACATATTCCACCAGTGGAGGGAGCGAGGCTTAATGTAATAAGGGCCTGTTTGAATGCCTACCAAATCTTTCAAACGTAATTCTTTATCTATGAACAGTAGAAGAGCTGCACTTACATTTCTCAACTGCAACAATTGTAGGATTGAGGCTATGGATGCCTGGTGAATCGAATGCCCCAAACATGCCAGCATTTCCTCATCTTCTGTCATCAATATCGTTGCAATTTGGAGAAGCAGATTTACAATTGCCCCAAAAATCTGCAAGCAAGTGGAGCCAATGATGATCAAGGAACGTTTTTGCTGCCTCCTATGTCGCTGATGACGATCCATGGCATCGGAATTGATCAGTCCAAGAGCAACGAAGAATGGCGCCGCCGTGAAAGAGAAAATGTAGAGGCGCCAAATTTTGGAACTTTAATATGACGTGGCAATTATTATTTGACATGAACATGTGACCCCGGTGTTTTAAAAACGTTCATGTCAACATGAACTAGATCATGTCAACATGATCATGTGACCCGGCCCTTAGCACTGAGGCGGTCTGGGAGAAATGGACTGAGATATGGGCTAAATGGACAAGAGGCAAGCTGAAGGACAGCAATGGAGAATTTCCAAGCAGGCCGGACCCCAAGTTGTTTGACAAGCAGTTCATGAAGAGGATACAGGGCCTCACGGACAAAGAAACGCTTGAACTACAAGGCAAAATCTTGGATGGAACAATCCTGCTAAGGAAGACCAGGAGTTCTAAAATGCAGGACGCAAAGGATTATGCCACAGTCCTAAAGCGACAGCGTGCGTTAGAAGAAGGCATCACGGAGTTCTGCAACGTTGCATCTAATGAATACCATGATTTTGATTATTACAAGGAAAAGGCTGCCCTTGATGAGGAAGACATGAAGGAATTGAACCGCCTATGTCAACCCTACATCAACACCAAGTCAAGCTGCGTAGCGTCAAAACCCTTCCTTTCCTCTGAACGTGCTATGGCAATTCAAGAGGAAAGCTTGGATTCGGGTGGTCCCATTTAAGGCGCACGATAGCTCCCCATTTCTCGGTTACTTTGGGACACAAGGGATTTGGTGGTCCAACTGCACTGGACCCGTGGCACTATTTGCCATCAATATGATCGAAGACCCCACCCTTTTTTATGACAAAGCTGACATAGAGCAGTGGTACAAGACGTGTCTCCGGACATGACCGACTGGATACTTTCGGTTTCCTTGTCTTTTGCATGCCGGGCAATCGGACAACTGCTTTGCCTCCCAATGGGCACCGTGATATTAACTTCACCAACAAGATCATGCACTCCATATACCTAACTTGATCATGAGTGCAAACTTGGCTTGCCAAGGCACCAAGCTTTGCCAACATAGTTTTGGTTTTGATTTCAAGATCGTGATGCGACACGGATAAGTGGTGGTCTAGCGAGCATCATTATCTCGACAAGTTCATGATCTCTCAAGAGCGTATGGAACCCCGAAGGGGGCAGGTTTATGGAGGATGTTCCATCGATGGACAAGGTCAGCAAAGATGGTGCGACCGGTCCTATACATAGAATTCCTATCCGCCAAGAGTTATCAAGTACTTCATAACCCGACTTGGTCGAGGAAGATCAAATTGTATGCGAAAGTGGTACATGAATGGCCTGTTCTCTCGGGGGCTATCTTTGTTTGGAATGAAACCTATATCCGTGGTTGGAAATAAGGACATGGTTGAAACCATTCAAATACACGGATCCGCTTCATGAGCATTTCAAGGGAGGAAGACAAATGGAAGCGAGAAAGACGACGGGACGAGGGAGACAAAGGCGACGGAGACGAGAATGTCGAAGGTTTGGACCGAATGCTGCCGAAAACATTATTGAAAACCCGAGATTGAGGTGAGTTTACTTTGCTCTATCGGTGTTTCTCGACTCATGAGTCGAAAAACGTTCCTTTCAATACCTTTTCTTTTCATTCTCGACTTCGCGAAGTCGAAAACTCGTTTCCTTTCTGACAGATGTCATCATTTCAGGGAATTCCGTGTCAACGACTCCGGATCATTGTCATTGGAAAGCATCGGTTCACTTCACGAGGTGGAGAATGCACTTCCCAAAGACAATCCACAGCGAGACACTGCTGACAGCCAGAAAGGACCGGAGAAGATAATGATCCCGCATTTGGATCCCGATGAACCGGAAATATGGTCAGAGCCAAACTCCAACTGGGATCCAGCTGGTCCCACCAAGCTTGTAATATTTGACGTCAATGGAGTATTAGCTGCAGTATACCACGACAAAGACGTCCCCGAGATTAACACCTCGTAGATCCCAATCAAGACAGAGCATAAAATAGTGTATCCGAGGCCTAGAGCTAAGGATGGATGCTAATAAACTCATCCAGAAGTACATAATTAAATAAACATTATGCATGCATCCTCTACTGTTTAACATGCATGCTAAAAATCTCTTCCCAACAGGCCAAACGTTGTAGAAGCTAAATCAAATGGTGTCAATTCAATTTTAATGACTTTTAATATAGAATCTGCTAAGGGAGTACTATAGGTCAGTGAACAATTCTACAGATCTCGGATGCTAAATGACCTTTTGTACACATGCCTATGAGTGAGGCAGAGCTATCCAAGGCAGAGGAGATCTCAAGTTCCCAGAACCTTTTCCACAGCTATCTATCCCGAAAATTAAACCACAATGATAGAATCTAGAGTAAAACATCAAACAATTGCAAAAAACCTTGCAATTGTTTGCACATGCGGCTGCTTGAAAGACCTTCAAAGGAGTTCAGAATCTCACTGAACATAACTTTGGGCAATCCTGGCTTATGTACACGTTCACAGCTTTAGCGAGCAAAATCCTGAGTAAAAGCATATAACGCATAGGCAGTTTTTCAGACTATTAGCTCTCAAAGCCTGCTACTGTATGCATCACACCTTTTACTTAGCAATAGCAGGCATATCTTAGATTGATTCAATATATAGCATGTAAGCAAAGTGAACACCAATATGCTGTTCTACTAAAGTTAAAGTGCAGAGGCACAGTCCTGAGAACATGCAGACCATGGTTTCCAGATCACTATTATAAACCTAGAAACCAACAATATGGTACGCTCAAAGGCAACTAGAAGCAGATTTAACAGAGATGTACACAGAGAAGACCTTTGTTCCAGCTTTAATGTCTTCGTCATATTCATCTGCACAATGCCGTCATGTTCATCTGCACAATGCCAGAAGCGCCTTATTCGATTAGAGAATTGGGCTTTCTACCCATTTTGCCTCTCTTTCTACCAGCTGTGGCTAAAATAAACCTCTACTCCAGTATTCTAAGCCGCAGGAGCAGATTCAAAGTACCCTTTCATCATTGACTAGAAACTACTTCAATCTGTTGTAGAGATCGGCCTATATGGTGGCCGGCCAATGAGCTTCATGAGTTATTGTCACAAACCTGCTCAATAGACATTTAGGGTCACGATTTATGTAACCATGTGTATTTCATTTTTCCATGTACCATGTATGTATATTCCGTTCAACCCAACCACTGGGTTTTCCGCCATACTCCATTTATTGGTCAACATCAAACATTTGCCGCATTTAATGATAGTATAGATATCGCAAAAAAGCCATTCAAAATTAATTTACACTTTAACGGATAACAATTTACCAGATATGCTCGTCCATGGATTCAACATTTATAGTAGTTAAAATTTTCCATCCAAAGTAATATGCACTTATGTAAAAAAACCAACTGTACCAAAATGACCATGGTGCCAAATGACCATAATACTGCTACAATATTCCTGTTTTATTTTCACCCACAATTTCACCAATGTCTTAGGCCCTATACCATGAGAATAGTGTATAATTTTCTTCTATACATAGAGGAGAATCATATGCAAAAGCAAATGCAGACCATATCTTGCAAAAGCTCCAAATACCGAATAAAACTGGCGAAAGCTCCGTATTTTGAACCTTATGACCATAGGACCTTTGTATAATTTGAACATGCACCTTGTGCAAATACATATAATTACTTGTAATAAAAAAAACCTACCTCCTTCCGTAGATGGAGGGGCCATCACCATCTTCGGCTTGAGACGGGTCGGTGGGTTGGAGAGCCGCGCCAGGACAGGCTTTGTCAGTGTTGCCCGCTGGGGGTTGTTGAGGATGAAAGCCATGCCTTCCAGAGCTGTCCAGCCTATAGTCAGATTCGGGCTCGTTACATTCTCTTGGTGCGACACAGTGCCGCCCACCACGAAGCTACTCAAGACGCCATCGGTTCGATCCCTTGGCTACCTCCTCGGTTTTGGATCCTACCTCCGGGAGGTTTTGGATCTCATGGACTCACCTCTGCCTCGCCCCTGTTCTGGAATGACGGTTTTCCCCTCCCGGGGTTTAATCGGGAATGATCATTCATTTGTATATGAATATTTTTTTGAGATTAAAAGGGCCTTCAAAACATGCCAACTAAGCCAAATGAAGTTGAACTACTTTGTGCATAACTCTCGATAGAGGCGTCAAAATGAGCTCTCGTTTAGTGCAATAGATTTTTTATTTTAACCACTTATGATTGTCAAAACTTCAAAAATATGGTTCTTAACATTTTTACTATCCTAAAAGATATGCAAACCACCCAAGTTGATGCACAATGAGATCTATCTATTAATTTGGGTCCCATAGGCCGATTGGCCTCCGCGGACGATAAAAGAACCTTCCTTCCTTCCTTCCTTCCTTCCTTCCTTCCTTCCTTCCTTCCTTATAACATTTCTTAGACAATATCGAGGAAGCAATATAGCCTGATAATAGCAACAAGGGGAGTAGGGCCTTGTTGCTACAAGGGCCCTACTCCACCTATGTTTTATAGAATCAATTACTCCCAGTAAACAACACTTATGCCTATAGAGTCAACTATTCTCAATCTCAGCTAAGTAAGAATTTGAGTGAAAAATAGACATAATGCATAATTTAAGGGAGGAATACTTTCAAAGTTTGCATGCATGGTTTGCGATAGCCCAATGGCAATACATAGATTTCATAAGCCCAATGGCAATTCATTGATTTCATAAGCACAATGGCAAAGTAAGACTGATAATCCCATGGCAAAATGCCTCGATCAAACTATTAAAGTTTACTGCAGCATCGTAAGCATAAGAATAACTATATATACGAGAGATTCACCTTCAAGGCCAGCCTGTAGATATCAGTCCAAATCTCCCTTGGAGGTAAGCATGTATGAGCCGTAGCAATCAATCCAAATGTTAGCTGAAAGCCAACAAAATTTCCATTATAAATCAAGATACAATGTTAGCTGAAAGTCACCAAAATTTTGGAGTATTATATTCAAAAGAGCCCAATGGCATTTTGTCAAAGAGCCCAATTGCATTTTCCAGCCTATACCGTGGATTTTCCAGCCTATGCATTATTTGTATCAGAATCATCATATCCAGCCTATGCCAATTTCTATAAATATCCAGAATGTATTAGTAAGAAATTATAAACATCTGTAATTTAACCATTTTAAGGCCCCTAGTAAAACTAGAGAACTGAGTTAATGAAAAAAAACTTTTTAAAATCTGTTCAACAGACTTTTACCTTCCATGGACTTTTGCAAAGACCACTTTCGGTCAATATGCAGCCTTAAGCCAAAAACAGGTGTAATTTTGACTTAACCTTAAGAATGGTTAAGATTTATTGAAGCAAAAAAATATACCACAATCTATAGCTAACAACAAATTGCTTTTGTCAATCATATTAAAATTTTATCCAATACATCATATTTACCTTTAGAGGAGTTCAATAGAACAACCTAAGATTAAAAATATTTTGGGATTAATCCCATAGAACTCAGCAGACTTGCTGTCGTAAATATATCTTCAGTGTCATCATGTCGTATAGCTTTTCCAACTTGAATAAATGGGAAAACAAACCAAGGAGCAAGAAACCCGGTTACCTGCAGTGAAACCAGAGGACACTTAGCCTTAGAAGGGTAGGAGCCTAAGTCACTAACAGGTAAGCTACGGATTCCTTGGGCTTATCGCCCTTCACCTTGCATGTTAACACAAGCACAATAGACATGCATATTTATCAAGCATAGACTATATAAGTAACTCTGCCCTAAATGATGAACCTGCATGCCCTTCATCTTGCATTAAGATGAACATAATAGACATGTGCTTCATCTTGCATGTTAATATAAACACAATAGGGAACTCTACCCTAAATAATGAACCTGCATGCCCTTCATCTTGCATTAAGATAAACATAATAGACATGCCTAGTCGTTACATGTTAACAAGTCGTTTTATACTCTATCCCTAAGGCCAACCATGTTTTTTCATGAGCTGTAGACTATTAAAACTTTATGTAGTGGAGCAAGTTTCCCATTTATGTAAGACTGTATAGCCAGGGATCATAAGCCTTTATTTGTCATGGCATATTCTTCGTATCCTCCATCATTGTCTTGCAGATGCCGGTTCCTTATCTTGCTGATGCAGGTTCCTTATCGGCATTCTAAAGGCCAACTTTATCTAGCAGATGCATGAATTAAAACAGAATTGCCATTTCCACTACCTAATACCCAGCGAATGCATGGTCTTCTATAATTTGGTGCTTTCAAGTTCTGCAAGTGAGTATATATGCTAGGGGGATAAACCATATTTAGAATGTAGAATAATAATATAACTTGTTGCAACAAGCAGATTCAATAATTTTATTATAGTCTAAGCTCTGTGGACAAAGCTCTATACAACAGCATATACTTAGTAGAAAAGCATTACTCAAAGGACACTGTACCTCTGTGCGCAGAATTCAATGCTACAACTTAAAATTAGCAGTAATGCCATCAAAGGATCTTATGTTCGGCACATTCTTTATGATCAGAAATGTTATTAGTTAGGCTACATGTATTTACCTTCTACAGTAAGTTATATGAAGTGGACAATGCTGGCTGCATGGATTCATCCACACCCAGTAAACTACCCCTGGATTTAATAATTTGCAAACCCATGCTGGTACACCAAACAAACCAACCAAAATCATATAGAAGGAAACGCAAGGTATTATTACTCTTAGGGAGAAATATTACTGATCACGGAATAAAAGCATGACGTAAATAAGCCTCACTCAACTTAAGAAGAATACAACTACATAGACTTAGAGCTTGTTTAAAATCCATACTAGACTAATCTTGTACAGACTAGCTAGTTTATCCCACTACCTTGCGGCAGCCAAAGTGGAGGACACGTATAGGCTTTTAAGTTCTACCACGTCGGGGATCATCATCGTATACCCCTAGTAACCAACACCCAAAGATAAGTGACATTGGCAAGGTTTGAACCCATGAACAAATGAACACTTATTTTGGCATTACTAAGCCTATACCAACTCACCACACATCCATTGGACAAAATTTTTGCCTTACATGCACACTTTGTAGGTAGGATATAATCCCACCTTAGGAAGTTGGGCACCATAGCGCTGCAAGACAGCGGTCGGTCCATGGCCCATTAATTTTTTAGAGCTTAATCTTGTACAGACTAGCTAGTTTATCCCACTACCTTGCGGCAGCCAAAATGGAGGACACGTATAGACTTTTAAGTTCTACCAAGTCGAGGATCATCATCGTATACCCCTAATAACCAACACCGAAAGATAAGTGACATAAGGTTTGAACCCATGACCAAATGAACACTTATTTTGGCATTACTAGGCCTATACCAACTCACCACACATTCGGTTGGGCAAAACTTTTGCCTTACATGCACACTTTGTAGGTAGGATATAATCCCACCTTAGGAAGTTGGGCACCATAGCTATTGAAGACAAATCTGATCCATGGCCCATTAATTTTTTAGAGCTTGTTTAAGGTCCATACTAGACTAATCTTGTACAGACTAGCTAGTTTATCCCACTACCGTATAGGCTTTTAAGTTCTACCACGTCGAGGATCATCATCGTATACCCCTAATAGCCAACACCCAAAGATAAGTGACATTGGCAAGGTTTGAACCCATGACCAAATGAACACTTATTTTGGCATTACTAGACCTATACCAACTCATCACACATCCGTTGGGCAAAACTTTTGCCTTACATGCATACTTTGTAGGTAGGACATAATCCCACCTTAGGAAGTTGGGCACCATAGTGCTGTAAGTCAGCAGTCGGTCCATGGCCCACATATCTCACTCAACTTATGAAGAATACAACTACATGGACCTATCCAATATTAGCTATCTGTATTCATACAAAAAATACAGCATGTACTCCCCGAATTACAAGTCATTTAAGTCATCCGAGAAAATTATGGACTCACAAGCTTACTGATACAGTAAGAAAATGAGCATGCTTAAACACCACTGTAACTACCACTACATGTCAAAACGATTTCAGTCTTAAAGACAAAGATTATGCTCTATTGGTGCAATAATGGCCTGATCTGTAAAGCTCCACATCTCTAGCTTATATGAATATCATTGCAAGCTGCAGACCTCTCGCTAGTTAGAAGCCTACTCCAATGTGTTTAATGGCAAGCAAATTAACGGATATCAATATAGAATATAAAGAACATAGTGCATCGACTTAACCAAGGTTAGATCCATACACATAATGCTTTTCTTGATCATTGAGGACCAGATCTAGAACTATTTAAAACTCAGAGCAATAACTATAAATCCCAACCTGATTAGGACGATTTGCCTCAGATGGAATACTGATGTAGTCTTTCATTGTGGAATCACCATCCTGCTCCATTCTGGAAATCGAAATAACAGTATTTTGGAAATCAAAGTAACAGTATAATGAGATTTGAAGCTGCCATATGGCATTTGAAGATTCTCCTTTGCGAAATCCAGACCTCTGCTTAGAGCAACCAGGATGCCCCATGCAAGTTGATTCTCCTATTTATTTTCAGAATAGGAACAGAATAGGCACGTCTTTAGATTGACCATGAACATGAAATGTCATTTTTCTTGCCCTCACATGTGATTTTATTATTGCCAGTATTGCAATTCTCACCCATAACATATTTCCATCCTCTTGTCAGCCGTAATGGAAGAAAAGGAGGCAATCATATGGCATTGCTAAATCTCTCTCTCTCTCTCTCTCTCTCTCTCTCTCTCTCTCTCTCTCTCTCTCTCTCTCTCTCTCTCTCTCTCTCTCTCTCTCTCTCCCTCTCTCTCTCTCTCTCTCTCTCTCTCTCTCTTCTCTTCTTCTCTCTCTCTCTCTTCTCTCTCTCTCTCTCTCTCTTCTTCTTCTTCTCTCTCCTGCTGTCTGGCTTGCTCTTATAGCTATGTTACGATCTCCCTTCCTCTGCTCAGAGCCATAGACATACACCATGCATTTCGTTTTTACCATATTTACGCAAATGTCTGGAACCCTAAATGTACAGGTAGGAAATACCAGGACAATCCCAAATAGGTGCAGCCAGGCTCCATTTCTTTGGAGTACTAGGTTCTTATGCTCTTAGTAGTCCATGGAGTACATGCCATTGTTCAGCTGATCAAGCGGACATGCGAACTTGAAAATTATGCCCTAAAAAACCTTCCGTAAAGAGTTAAACGAGCCACATCTTTAACAAAATACCAAATGCTCTCTTAGCTTTACTTAATAATAATAAAAAAAAAGGATGGATCAATCGAAGACTTGTTTGCCACAGTGTAGTTACATACCCAAGCAAATCAATAGGGCTTATCCTATGTAGGTCTCTCTGACAGGTGCAATAGTGCATAGCTCGGTGCCAATTTATTATGGCCATTTTAGTTTGCAATTGTGGAGTGATGGTCCAGATTTTCATAATGGACGTGTGATGAGGTGCTTAAGGAACTATGAGAGTTGTTATTATGGTGACCTCTACAACCCTGGAGGTGGTAGCCAACCACTCTTCAGTGCTTTGTTGGATAGAAACCCTAATAATTTGGAGAAATTTAGTAAGGCAAGGTTTACAAAGTCAGGTGCTTCTGAACATGTTGAAGCCTCAAGTTCACGTCCCCAACCTCGAGATCTACCTCCTCAGTTCCTCCTCCAACTTGACAATTATGCTAGACAAAATAAATACAGGTATATGTTCTCATTCATATCTTATTTGACAACTGTGGGTGTCTTTGAAAGAGTGAATTTAGGGTTCTTAATGCCTGGACATAATCATGAGGATGTGGATGCATTGTTTGGGAAGTATAGTGCGCAGTTGCAATCTCAAACTGTGACCAATCTTCCTAGACTAATGAAAGTTCTCAGTGAATACATTTCACCTTCTCCTATAGGGTTGATCATACAAGAGGTGCCTGATTGGAAAATTTTTATCGAAGGTTATGCTCTTGATATGGAAGGTCAATCTAGACCTCTTCAACACTTTCTGTGTCATGGGAAATAAGCCAATAATGCAATGGAAAATGAGACCTTCAGATGATAAATGGAGGCCAGATGAGGGAGTGCCTATATGGCACGTAGATGAGAATGGTAAAGCTAAGATTTCCAGGGGTCAACCAAAAGCTCTTAAGCCTTTTGCAGAGGTGGATTCATTGCAAAGCACATTGGATGGCATTTCTGAATACATCAAGCATTGGAGACATAACCCTGATGATACCAACCTTGCATTGATAGATCATTGGACACAAGTACATGGATTATTGGGAGAAGTAGACACATCCTCTGATGAACTGAAAGATGAATGGCTACCTAAGTCTAGGTAGAGAGACTTGATAACACCTGAGGAAGGTACTGATGTGGTTAGTAGTATTCGCAAGTCGATGGTTCCTCCAGCTGCTAAAAAACATTATGTTGATCCTAGGAAAGGAAGGCCTAAATATCTCGAGCTGGAGGATTATGATCCCAAGAATGACTTGTTTTGCCATCAATTTACACTTATAGTACCAGAGCGCAAAGAGATATACCCTGGTCTGCCTCTATAGCCTTGGCACATAACACCTTATTCTTTCTCTTGCTTTTCTTCACCCTTGTTTTCTTTTTCTCGGCTTCCTCTCATTTGCTTCATCCTCCTTAGCCTAATTCCAAACCCTTGTTTCCTTTTTTTCCAAACCTATTTTGAATGTTGGAGGCTTTCGTATGCTCAATTTGTTCCAATTTGGGGGTTTGGATGCGGTCAGGTCTTGGATGTGGCAAAAGGATCGAGCTTTCCTTTGGAGATATTCGAGTTTGGGAAAGCAAAAAAACATTAGATGAAAGCAAAGAAGCATATCGTTTCTTGTTTGTCCTTCTTGAGTGGCAGTCTGGTTGGAGCACAGACAAAATGATTTCTCTGATTATGTAGTAATTTTTCCGAGGAATAAGAGATCGAGTCTGTTTTTATTGGTAAGAGATTGATTGCAGGTTGAATTGATAGTCCTATCCTAATAGTTCGTTCTTTTTCTTGCATTGTGTAGATTTTTAGTGCCAGGGAGCCTTTCTTATGTTGAATAGTTCCTGCATTTTGAGTAGTCAAATTCTCCAAATGCTTCACAATGGCGTACATATTGTTCCCTATTGCAGCAGCCAACTATGCCCAATTGCCACATGCCTCTAATGCAATGTCTAATAAAGAATGTATCTACTCCTCACATTCTAGAGTAAGGATTGCATCCCATGAATATACGTCATGATTTCCAAAGCTTTTCTTCCACCCCACATGTCGCATACATGTCAACGAGGGCACTTTTGTGATTGAATTCCACTTTCTCTGACCTAGATAGAAATATATATTCTTTTCTCCCAGGCCTCTAGTTTGCAAAGCACTCGGTAAAGTGATCTGTAAAGGTTTTATAAAATTCTACTGCTTACTTGTGAAGCAATCTTGACAAAGCTATTTCTCGCCTTATCATCCTTAAATATTGCAAGAATTTAAAAGAGAATGTAAAGGTTATAGATTATTCCCTTCATATGCAGCATCCTAAACAGTAAGTAGCCAAGAGGGTTCTTCATTATCTTCGAGGGAACTAAAATAGAAGTCATTCATCATATCTGTACATCTCTTAAATTTCTTTTGTTTGCAGATTCAGATTACGCAACTAATGTTGTAGAGTATAGAAAGTCACTTGTAGGATTTCCATTTTCAAAGTAACCTTGATAGACAAATTCATATGTCGGATCAGATCCATATCCTATGAAATATCTTCAAAACAAGTTGATTGATCCTTTCAGAGTCCCTCTTTCTGTCTTAAATCTTATTGGTGTCATAAATTAGAACATGAGATTTTAGTCTTCTAACTAGACAAGTAAAGTAGCATCATAAGTTTGCCATTGATGAGTATTGAATCTCTTTACAGGGCATCGTGTTTAGTGCTGGAAATGTAGAACTTCTCCGACCTAGCTATGAGGCTAACTTGCATATCTATGTTGACAATAACAAGATCGAAAGAAGGTGGATAAAAGACTTGTGCAGATTTAAGCTAATTCTCTTTTTGTTTTTTTTTTTTTCATTCTGCATCTACAAACTGCCATTTTGTTCTTAGTATTCCCAGTTGTTTTTAACGCAATGATTTTGATAGATTTAGATAGTACGAATCAGAAGCAAGATTTAGATAGCCCATTGAGATTGCTCTTCATAGCTTTTCGTAGTTGGCATTTTCATGACCTCAAATCATGGAGCCACAATAAAAAATATATGTATTCCAAATAACAGAGCATAAGGTTTGTGATAATGTTTTGGGTTCAGTACAGACCTCTATTTCACAAAAAAAACTCCTCAGATTGTACCTCTTGCTCCTAGTTTGTATAGCTGCCATAATCTAATCCTGATCTATTCTTTTGGCAAGTCTGACATTGATCCTAGCTGTGATGATTGCATTGCCAACTTCTAAGGATTCTAGATAGTATGAGGATTGCCCACTTACTATATTCTAGATAGTATAGATTGCCCTCTTATATACTGGACCGAAAGTATGAGGATGCTACTCTTTATTCTTGACATGTACATGCATGTTTATTCGCGATCTTCCTCTTGAAAGGGTTTTACTTGATTATTGATGATCTAAGTAGTTGAGCTAGCGCCCATAGTCTTTAAAGTGTCCATAACGTCATTATTACCAGAATTAAGTTGATACTTTGGCAAGCCAAGTTTAGATGCTCTGGATGATTGATTTGAGTCCAGAGAGATCTACCACTAGGCAACATACTCTCAGTCATGATAAACAACAAGTATTATAAGCTTGATGAGGGATACACATTCTAAAACAACTAAGCTTTGCTCCTTAAATATAATTGTACTTTATATGTAATACATGACACAATTAATATCTTTAGAGTTTGTTTGGCATTCAAATAACAGTCTTTCTTTCTGATATTATTTAGTTTTTTTTTATAGTCATGTTTCAAATATAGATCTCTACTCCCTTTTGTCTCAATATGGCTTCTTGCCATGGACATATCTATCTTGGATGAAACTAAATTGTACAAGGAGCCTTTTATGCATGTCACATTCGGTTTACATTTGAGCATGCCGCAATAAAAACAAAAATTCCATCATCTTACTTTCTATCTATTCGACTTCTTTTTACTACCCTCTTTGTATCTTGTATGGCAGATACAATGGCCCAAGATGGCATAAAGCACTAAGTATTGCATTCAAGTAAGAGTTTTAAAAGATTTTGACAAGAACATTGCATTAGTCTTAATAAAAAAGGAAACATTTATTTGGATTTTAGTGCCATGAAGATAGATAAGAAGCTTTATAGAGTAATCTTCTATGTCTAACAGTGTTTGCAATGCTAGTAGTTGTCCTTTGTAAAGATGATATTGAATAACATATGCTGTTGTTATCTATAAGCGAAAGAAACAAGTATGAATACGAGTGTATGTTCTCATATGTCATTGTGCCAGCCTTTTACTATATTGCGCTACCACAATGAGTACCAAGATACATTGGCAATTTTTTGCATGTTTTGCTCATCTCTGCAGGCTGCACTGAGTTAGATCCTCATCTTCTGCACTTTATTTTTGAATGGGACATTAGAGAGCAGAAGTATGAAGGTGTTAGTCCAAATCTTTCACCTATCATATGCATTATTCCAAATCTTTCACCTGTCATGCGCATTATCATAAACTGATATACTTACTTAAATCGTTCTAATCTTTACAGGTTCTTTCCACCATGTCATCTGCCTCAATTGGCTGACAAAAAATTGAAAAGAATTTTTTATCATTGTCAACTAGTACAGAAATGAATAGCCTAGATAAATAAATATATAGGCCAATCCCCATACCATGGGAAAAAGATAAGTAGATCTTTAGTAATGTTAGTTCTATATTTATCGCCCAGGACTGCCACTATTTATATGATTATGCGCTTTTTACTCTCTTCATTCCTTCATAGACAACAATGTTCAAAATATCTCTGCCACATCTGTTGTGCTCAATGAGTTGCCTTTTTTAGTTTTCTTACAGCATTAAGACATGTATGCCATCAAACACAGCCCCATATTACAATGCAAGCCCATATTACCTCAATGCATCTTTGTACAATATCCCGAACAAATACCTTAGGTTTTATAAACATCTTGCTCAGGTCTAGTTTTTGTGGGATCTTTGCCATAATACTTTCATCCAAGAGATGTCTAAGTGTGCAAGAATAATGGACAATTAGTACCTCATCAGGCCTGAGGAACAAGGAAGATGGTAGAATAGTTTCTGGCATCTTCAAACATCCTTATAATCTGCCCATAGACAATGTATGCAAGCTTCAATTCTCTATATGAACAAGCTGTCCACAAGGACAAACTGTAAGCTGCAATTATTGTTGACATTCTATGACTCACTTGGTTGTCACTGTCTGGTACTCATAAGGTTCGTAAAAGTTCTTTTTAGAGGCTTTTTAAACAATGGAAAAAAGTATTACTTTTTTCGAAACTTCAAATCTTGGGTTCAATGGTCTGACATCACGTGCATTTCATTCAGCTGGCCATGTGGTCTCATTTCTATTTCTCATGGGTTTCAGTGTCTATTTTGAGTGGGCTGAGAGACTGATTTGTTCCTGCATCTTCTTGCTTTGTACTTTTTGGCAACGACATACCATCCTTACTCCAAATTTCTATTCTATAAGTCTTTTCTTGTGGATTTGACTAATCAGAAATTTATATTATTCTTATATACAAATATGCATCAAAATCTATCGAAAATTTTCCTGGAATGCAGTAGGTCAATCGAAAATTTCTAAATTCAACTCGAACAAACCATCTCTACCCTGGAATTTGCCCTTTAGTGAAAGAAATACATAAGAAAACACTTAGAAACGTTCCAAAGTCTCTTATGGTTTAGATATCTAGGCTAAAGATACTAAAGATGGTGTAATATTTTCGATCAAAGGTGGGAATATCCCTCCTACCACAATCTTTAGCCCTTCAAAATTTCCCACTTTCTAGAAAAGCCAATAAATATTCCATTGCCAAACAAAAAGTCTATGGCTCTTAAGTACCATTCTGCAACCTCATATCCTCTTGCACAAATGTAAGTCAAATCTTATGTGATATCTTATGTAGTTATAGTACATAATTTTCTGCAATTAAAATACTATAGCTCATAAGGCTCTCAGTCTCATTGGTCTGTCTCTTCTTGATTGTTCAAATCCTTTCAATGCACTTGGTCTACATTTTGGAGTATTCTATGTGCTATGAACATGATAGGAGCTCTAAGTTTGAAGATAGATAGATAGTATTTTAACGTCACGCCACTAGGCAGCATCCAACTGGACATGTGACCACACACCACACTACATTGCTCGGTTGGGCCCTGCCCCCAACCACCTTACATTGCGTCTGTTAGGATTTGACCCCCAACAGTACCGAGTGCGATTCTGGGCGGTCTCGAACTCGAGACCACATTACTAAGGAACTAGTGTGTTACCACTAGACCAAACGCCCAGTACATTGCCTTTCTTAAACAGTAAATTGAGTTCCTAACTACATTGGCATTGTCTGTATTTGGAAAATATGAATGAATTGTTGGGGTTTTTTTTTTTTATCTAATTATCTGATCATTATGTAAATCTTTCATTTTTCTACCACAACATGCCATTTTCTTCATGTCATTACAAGAATGCCCTTACAAAAGGATCTTGTGATAATGTTGAAAGTCTTTGATTTGCCACAAGTTGAAAGCCTTTGATATGCCAATCTTCTGCCAATAATGTTACTAGAATGGATAGTGCTTTTCATTCTGAGAATTAAGTGGCAGATAGGACACATCCGGTCTCAATGTTTTTGGAATTGTTGACTTTATACTTGGCATTTTTGGTTATAACTGATTTTCATATTTCCTCCTAGTACAGGGATGCATATGGAAATATGACTGACACGAGGCAGAAGGTGCGATTAAAGTTGCATCTACATTGTTTCACCTCAAAGAGCTTGCTGTGGAGAATCTACTTGCTTTCTGGAAAAAAATGCCTGCAATGTATAGTTTTAGGTCCTGCTAGGGTTGAAAGGCATGAAATCATGGGTGATGGTCTCAAAGGCTCGAAACTGCCGGATTTAAGGCTACTCCTCTTAGCAATCGAGCAATCAATCAAGGCACACTTCTGCTTAATCTGTACTACTCAAATGGTTACACTCTTCATATGAAGAAAGGTTATTTGGTTCTATGTTGGCATGGTATTCCTCTTAATACTGATGTTGCATGGAGATGATGAATAAAATTTCTGAGTGTCAAGTCCTCTATATCCATGTCTGGATGTGCTTCATGGTAAGTATGATTCAACGAATTGGTTGAGATTGTGTCAACTACATCTTATATGAATGCAACTTGTCATTCATGAGGGGACCACAAACCTCAACAAACATCAGATCCAAGTGTTTTCTTGAATGCTAATAGTAATCGACTTGATCCACTTTGGGTCGAGAATTTTGAGCTTCAATATTGCAAACTTTTAGAGCAGGATTTTGAGCTACAATTGTTTTTTTTGCCTAACAAAGAGGTTACCTCTTTTCCTTAACAAAAAAAGGGAGGGGGGGGGGGGGGGGGGGGGAGAGTCCGAGACTTTAGTGTACGGTGATGCCGTGTAATTCTGCTGCATATGGATTGGCATTGTTTCTTGTTTGGGATTGTACTAGTTGGTGCCTATAGATGGAAAGGTGTCAGCATCACATTTGATTCTTGTGCTATCAGCACAATTGATTCTGCAAATAAAAGTCTAGAAGATTTTTGATTAATTGTGCTATAATGTGGCTGCCACTCTAGTCCTTTTGTAGAGCGCTTAAAAATGTCTCCCTTGTTTAGAATGTTTTGATCCCTTGGCGTTTATCTTATACTTGCACCCTCATACCTTCATTTTTCTCTCCGTATAGAAAGTCATGACTTCTTATTTATAGTTCTTTTTGGTACTTTGGGCAAACAACTTCTAAATGATGATGGTCGGGAGTTATCCATCTAGAGGTTTTGATGTTTAGAAAGAACCTTAGCCATGATACTGTAACAAACCAACATTTCTGAAATAAATATCTATTGCTTGTTGTTCATCTAATTATCTTATAAGCTTGCCTTGCCCTTTATTCAGCAATAATGTTGGCAGGTATTTGCATTTGTCTCTCTTATGCGTTGTAGCAATCTAATTTTGCTTCCACAATAAAACAACTAGTTATTGCAATAAAGATAAATGATGCTTCAAGTGAAAGGGTCTCCATCACAGCGAGTCTATTGTTGAGGCTTGCACCTTGCCCTTTACATAGCATAAAGGCCCACAAAGGCATTTTATAAAATGTAAAATGAACTTTTGTCGAAATTACGTGCATCTATTAGTAGTTTTTACTTTGCATGATTTAATGGAGTTTGTAATTTGGTAGTAATTTTCAAGAAAAATCCTTTTACGAACATGGCTTTGCATATGTTGATTGCGATTTGCATGTAGTTTGTAGTTTTAACAAAAAATACTCAAACTCTATGAAGGGATTGTTCAAGAACTGCTTACAACTTGTACTCTCGTTGGTTCTAGATGATCCTCATATAAAATCCCAACCCATGCGAGCTTGCAGTATGCCCACTTTGCCTTTCAGATGTCAAAACCCTTGAGCATTGCCTTTTTTCTTGTCCAGAAGTTCAATTAGCATGGTTTTGGCTTCATTGATGTAGCCCAGGCTAAGATATTGATGTCTTATGACTCTTCCTCCCTCAGAGAAGAAGTGAGAGACTGTATTTGGATTCAGTATCTTCAAATTTATTCTTATCGTTAGTCTCCTATGCTAGAGTGAGTACATAATGCTTCAAGCTCGTGGTTTTGTTGTAGTGTTTAGTTAGATGAATTTTTATACATGTTGTAGTGTTTACGATTGACCATCTTTTGTACGCCCCACCTTAATAAACTTGCTTTTCGGACTTCGCCAAAAGCATTCATACGGTCCCGGGGAAAAGCGTAGGCTGAAGCTGCGTCAGCCCAGAATCCGTATGTCGCGAAATGCCATATCCCACACCCCGTTGTTTTATGCGCCAAGCATTCACCGATAGTACCTAGACAATATTTTGTCGCCACAACATTTTGGCCTAATTGATCGCCAAGACTTCGGAGCATGGTTCATATCCTTTCACGCCACCCCATGCATCTGTCTTGACTCACGATGTTGGCGGGATACCCAGGACGCTATCACGCTCACACCCCTACACATTTGTCGACTTCTAGGGTGGAGACGGTGGTTCTCATATCCTCTTCCGTCATGCCTATCCTCACATATCGAAGGGGCGGCGTGACGTCAGCCACCTACAAGTACCTAAAGCTCCCTCCTCGCTCTGGCGGGGCGTCTATCGCTATGCCAGTAACAACAACAAAGTCACTGTGCGAGCTATATGATTGGAGCTATCACATACATTAGTTCGCACGCTGGTGAACTTTGTCCTTGTCTGAGACGGGTTTGTTAGGCCCTTAGCTCTTTGGCTTAATTCTGGAATGACTTGGGCAGGTGCAGAAGGCATTTTGGCACGCACGCAGGGTGAAACCTTCGTCCCCTATCGGTCCTCGCTGCGAGAAACGGATTCTGCCGCCTCGGCTGGCGCCCTTGATAGACACATCGTCTATTTTGAAGTGGGTTACTATGGGTGATGCTCGGCTCCGACTGGCTTACTGTGGCCATGAGTCCGCGGCGGCTTAGGGGCTTGTTGGAGGGGTAAAGAGAGATCGGTGGTTCGCCAGGATGGAGCGTCGCGAGGAGCACCAGTCGCGTCTGGTGAAGCGCGCAATGGCCGTCGTGATGACTGCCGGGGAGTACCTAGATGCTTGTTTCCTTTGGCAAGCTCGACCCCATTGCTCTAGAAGCAGGCAAAATGGCCCATTACAAGGAGCACATCAACCCCAGAAAGGGCCCGGCTCACAAATTTACTGCGTTTCCTAAATGCCCGGCGCGGGACTCATTGCCTCCATTCGCGAGTGCCCACCATCTTCGCAGATCGGCGAGGCGGGTGGATTGGGGAGCCCCGCCAAGACAGACTCTCACGATGGCTTTGTCAAACGGGTGCCATTGAGGATGAGTCTCACACTTTCCGAGTTGCCCGGTGTTCGGTCGGATCCGGGCGGATATCGCCCTTAGTACGGCCGGACGCGCCCTTGCATTTCCGGGATGAACCTGCACCACAAGATCGCCACGGGGTCATACATCCAGAGGTAACTGACCCGCGAGGTCACATTTGCCCCTCACCGTCAGTTCACGACTAGGCACTTCTGGGTGGTGCATGTTTGTATATATTGGGATGTTTCGTGATTTTATATGATTAGCCTGTTGCTTTGTCGATAGCCGATTGCGCCGGTTTTTCCTCGAAAACCCTTTCGGGCGGGGTTTTTAATCCCGGCAAGAATCCAAGCTCTTTGCTTTTTATTGGGTCCCATAAAAGTACCATTGGTCTCCGTGGACGATAAAAGTACCTTCCTTCCTTCCTTCCTTCCTTAAAAAAAAAAAAAAAAACCAACCATACAAGAACCCATATTATAGCACCCATCACATATAATGCCATATTCTATTTAGTGGCTACCATATTGATTTTCATGGTTTTAATCCATTCTTTGATATATAAATGCCTAGTTTGAATATTTTCTTAACTAATAATTTGGCTGATAATGTTTTCCTCAACAAGATAATCTAATCAAATGCAAAGCTGGATCCAAGCTTAAAACTGCCCAAGCCTCCTGTTGCGCCTTTTTCGCTAGTTTTATTGTTTTTTTACGTATTTTCATACAAAGAACCATTCCAAATCGTTATAAATATACGTGAACCTTAAATTGCATACCTTATATACACACTCCTCAAAAGGTATTACCATCTCATCAAATTGAGTTAAAATGCAGAATAAATTGGCGTGGAAGATTTTCTTGATAACCTCACTCCAATTGCATGGGAGATTTCATTTCATAGATAATAAAAGCATTTTATGAGTTTTGTGTTTTCGTTATCACTCTACAAAGTAAATTGTGTATCCACTTCTGCTTTTAGCTTTTTTCGATGTGGGTTGCACCTTGTCGTCTTCGTCTGTTTCAGATCAATGGCTCAAAGATATGTCCAACACATAAAGCATGGAGATGAGAGTGGTAGAGAATATCTAGTGCAATATGATCCCCTACATAAATTCATCCATGCACTGTCAACATACCTATTAATTTTTAGGACGATAGGACGATAAGAAAATAGAACTTCCACCTGTACTACGGCAATTACCATCCTCATGCCCAACAATATCAAATTCCCACGATGAACCAAAGCTCTTAATGCATAAAATTGTTCCATAGACTGTAAAAGTATTTCATAAGATGGAGAATCCATTATCAAAATTAACCAGATCATTTCATTAATACCTATCTTCTTTAGCATGTAAACGACATTACTGGACATTACTGAAACAATATAATGGGATGGTGTTGTCATGAGGCTTATTTTGAAAAGTCCAAACAGTGTAGAGCCTAAAGCGTTTACAAAGCACCAACTAATGTGCACGTGCTCTTAAAAGCTCTCTTTGCATTGCTGCAGCTTTTGAATAGGTTTGAAAAGAACATTCCAAGCTTGTACATGGATTGTAACTTTTAATCTTCCAAAATCCAGGATAAATCACATACTTGATGCCATCAATTATAAGAGAAGTTCCTGCAATGTTTGTCGCAAGTACAACTTTCCAAGCACCTTTGCTGTTGGTTTAAATATCTTTGCAAGTGAGTCAAATGATAAATTATCCAACCCTTGTACAACAAGAGCACATCTTAATTGAAACTTCAAGATTAACTTTATATTCACACCTGTAAAAACAAGGAAGCAAACTTGATCAAGCCTACTTATGTAAAAAATCTAAAGCACAGCTTTATATCCGAAATAGCCAGGTCCGGAGCTTGCTCTGATATTGCAGGTGAAGCCGAAGAGTAGTCGAGGTGTTGCAATCTGACCAAGAATATTCTAGAATAAGACTTGATCTAGATAGAGCCATTTCATACCTTTTGGGCCAGCCAAGATCCAAAATCCAAGATGACGGCCTGATTGGGACAATTTAGGCTTCAGTGGCTCCTCTAATCCCTGAAAATTCCGGTCTTGTGCTTAAAGATCTGATCAAAGTTTTGTCTTTAATGTCCAAGTAGGAAATTCTTCTAGATTCGAACGCAATGCAGATTGGCCGAACTATGTAATCACTCTCTTTGCATAAATATTTTGCTTTTTGCTGGTGCAATTTTGCATTTGGGAATGAGGGAATCGCGGCCCTAGAATGGAAGCTGCTGTTAATAGCATAGAAGCAAAGGAGAATAATTTTACAGAGCAGATTTATGGTGCAAAGCAAGGCCATAGACATAGATGGATTCCATTTTTCCATAAATAACAAAAAATCCGCCTAGACAAAGTAGGTTATCCTATACTAGTATAATGACAACAAGTAACAAGATATATAGTCTCTTCATTAGAAAAATTTCAGAACATTAACATGTGTTCCGAAAGATGTGCTAAATAAAAATGGATTGACCATGACAGATGTGGCAGTTGGGAAAGATGACCATGTCAGATCCATGAGGAACCAGCCTTAGTAAGGTACGATATATCCATTTTGACAACGCCTTGCATAACCGGTCAACAGATAGGCATGAGGGACCAAACATCTTTGAAACATAGTTTTGCTCTAGCTCCCACTAGCTCCCACAGGTGATATTAAACATCTTCAGAACCATTCAAATCATCCATGCTGTCCATGTACTTTTCCTGCACTTCTGCATTTGTATCTTTCTTTGTTAAGCATGCAACTAGTTAATAACCTTACAATGAATGATGTCAAACTGCGACAAAACTATATAGCTTCAAGTGGCCTACAAGAACAAATATATAAGAAGGATATCTATAATAATCCCAATCTAGTGGAGCTGCTGCAATTTTGCTAAACTCAACAATGTTTCCTTCGATTCCAGAAAACACATAGCCATTGCTCTTGTCGATTGTTTTCACTAGATCCATTACGCTCTCTTTATCCTGCACAATTTGTGAATCTTAAAAACTAAGCTTATGCCTTATTGGTAGGAATCATAGCCTATTTAACCAAAATACCTGAATATTTAATGTTGTGAAGCTAACTAGTGAGTAATCTTCAATCACTTCGCATAAACTCTTTGTAAGCTTTCTGAATCCAAGAGTATTAAATGTAAGCCTAGATAAGGAAAATATTAGCTCACAACTTTGTATACTGGCCTGTATTTTGCAGAACGAGGGTCTTGATCTAAATGGTATTGTAAATATGACAGATCCTGTACGTCAGTGTAGAACTCCAAGTTGTATGCTGCAAAGACAACCACAATGAAATAGGAGCTAGAGTTTATATGGTAAGGAGGCAGACAGTGTTGTTAGATACCATTTCTTCAATTAAAGTACAATTGAAAACCTGCCAATCTCGGACCTAGCTCTATATCATATCTATATCCAGATTACTAGCCATCTATAGGAGAAAATGTACTTCCATGAACAAAAAATCATAAAACAATAAAGGCATTGTCCCAAACACATAACAATGCCATAAAGATAGTTTAAAGATGTAAAGAAATAAGAATCACCTAGTTTGCCATAGCTTTCAACCAGGTCAATTTTGGATAGAACATTCACATGTGGAAGTTCAAGATGCAGCATCGAAGACAGAGATAGAAGCAATGCTGAGACATATTTTCCAGGATCACTACAAAGATGTGCATCTACCAGATGTACTGCTGTCAACTGCAGAACAAAAATTAACTTAAGGAAATGAAGTTTAAAATTAACAATGACACTCGGACTAAAAAAAAAATCACAAACTGGAACATTAAAAATCGGAACTAAAAGGTTCAACGAAGTTTCACATGAGACTTCATCTTCCAAAGGAATGTCTTATTTACCTTCTCTTCTTTCCCTTCACATTTTTAGTCTGCTCGACTGGCTTTGGACCTTTAAGATTGATGGGATAGTTCAAAAATAGGAACCTACATTGCTTTCTGGACAGATCTAAGATTTGATTATTTTGGCTTAATGTGGGCCATACTTGAAAACGAGTTTGTCTTGAATTTTGGGCATAATAGCTAAGGTTTGGCCGTAGCAATAGCAATACTTATACACTGATTGCATATTGCATCTCTTTGGGAATCAATAAGAACATAATGGCCCAAGATCTGACTTATTCTGGTTCCAGCTACTTTGGTCCAGAATTAGAAAGGACTAAGAGATATTCATACTAATAAGAAGTTCAACTTTGTATCTTTCTGTGCCCGTCCTTAACTTTAACATGGCCTTAAATAGAACATAAAGACATACCCGATAATCCCATTTGTTAACCATTTCATGAATTATATTCTTTGCATTGGTATGCAATGTAAAGAGCTCCACCTGGCCTGGGAAGTCAAAGAGAATATAATGATCTGCAGCATTTAATGAATGTTAGATGCCGCATCAAATGTATGTCACGACCTGCAAATTCAAAGTCACAACAGTTTGAATCATCATAATCACAGATACAGTTCCAAGCATTACCTCTCTTTACCTTTTGCAATAGGACTCAGTTTAGCTTGAAGCCAGTCAATGTTCTTTTCCAAATAATCCATGCAGTACACCAAACCTACAATCGGAAGGAGAAGAGAAGTGATGCCACTTCCATGGACTAAGACAAACATTTTGCAAAACAGTTACCTCCATTTGGGCCAAGCCCCTGTTGTTCCATCACATCCTCCAACTTAATTAACTCTTCTATATTAACAGCACATTCATATCTTCAAAATGTAAAGGAATCAACAGACTTGTCTTAAACCCTAACATTACAAAGAAAAGAATACAAAGATACGGCAGCCTATCATTGGCGGGGTCTAGATTGACAACTGCAGTCTTCCTGCGATTACAAGGTTTGGAAGTTATGGAAGCAGAAATATACGATTTCGCACTCCAACGAATCCTACCTCCCAATTAATTGCAGGAATTGTTGGAGGCCATTACAGTAGGTGGTTTTGCCAGAGCCAGGAGGACCGATGACCACTTGCCCAAATGGCATCTTCGCTTCCTACCACGATAGGAGGCTCGAACAAATCTGCTCAACCGGTGAATATTATTTGGGCCAAATCCCCAAATGAGTAGTAACTCAATTGAATATAGTATTACGCAAAAAGAAATTCGGCTGCCAGGGCACAACTCGGTTCCGCCATGGCCAAATCTTCGCCCAATCTTCGGCAGACCAGAAAGAAAAAAGATGTGTTTGTTGTTCACTTATAGTCTTTCTGATTTTCCGAGTGTCTTCATTATGCTCCTCGGGGTTTTCCTTCAATGGCAATGCCCTGCTTCCATTCCGAAGCCTATGAAAGAGGGCTCAACTACTGCAAGAGATAACGAAGGCTCTGCACCATCATGGCAATGTCCAAGCTGTATCAAAATAACAGGTAACAGGTTGCTGCTCTGCTCTTCAAAAGGATCAAATCTTGCTTAATCTTTGTTGGGCAAACCGATGCGAGTTTCTGTCTTTGTTTTTGCCCATCCCCCATCCTTCCTCTCCTTCGTTCGCTTTTTTTCTTCATCAATCTGGTCATTGTATTAGACCAGTTCCGACAGAATCTTTTGCAAATATTTTTTTCAGGCTCTTTCCTATTCGATGCCCCAAGTTTCGTTATTCTATGAGCTATGGCAGAGAGAGGCTATGGCGGAAAGAAGCTTTGGAAGCAGAGGATTAGCGGAAGTTCTAAACTCTAGCCGTGCCAAAAAAAAAAAAAGAAATAGCTGTGGACAAAATGCGTGCTGATGCCACATTTGTTATTCTTTGGATTTCCGTATACAGGAAAGGCCTGTTTCCATGCCAGGAAAGGCATGTAGATCGCCTTTCTTGTAACGTAAAAAACAGTTAAGAAGCTTTATCCTCTAATGGCTTTATCCTCTAATGGCGCCGCGCCACGTGGCATGTTTCAAATCCAAGAATGTTACTGAAAACTTTTTGTTTTTATGACCAACTACAAGGCCATTGTGTTCAAGCATTTCTATCAACATCCTCACGATTTACCCATCATTCCGGGGCTTTTACCATGCATTCCAAGCATCTACCAAGCATTCCAGAGTTTTCACTTGCCGCAGAATGCTTCTTCACTGTCTTCCACTATTCTTTTATTTTGCTATTGTGAGTCATTCAACTTATATTTGTATGTGTCGATGTGTCTATGTTATTATATCATATGAAGAAAACACCTTCATTATATCATTTATATCATATGAAGAAAACACCTACATGGAGGATTTGCAACGTTATCCTATTGAAATAACCCTAACAACGCTTTATGCAATCCACTAAAATGTTAGGCACCTATTTTTATTGTCAAATAATTTAATAGATTGTAGTGAATATTTAAAGAACCACCGGGTTTGATCATCTTAGCACTCTGAGAATGATTCTAAGAACTACAAAATGGTTTAGGAAGCGTATATTGAGAGGTTGAATAGAGCCCCAATTATTACTGCAATAGTTCACGAACCGAATGAAGAGGCCCATCTCATACTTGGGGAATTGCATTGAGCCCATATAAATACACCCATGTCCTTATATGTCGTAGCCACATGTCGTAACCACATGTTTACTATATCTCTTGAGCTAATTTCATCAAGATAATTTTGTAAATGAATGCTTGTGTGCTTTTTGGATGTTCTGCCGCATATGGCGGTTCAAATCTTCAAGCATAGGCATTCCTTCAGATTTCACATGTCCAGAATTAATATATTTGGTAAAGAGAAATGTTCGCGGCGGCCTTGGCCGCCGCGATAAATTTCTTGTACTATTAAAAATAACAAGGGGCAATTCACAAATGTGATCGAAGTGCATTGAATAAATTCAAATAAGATTTTCTCTAAACTCTATTTTCTTCACTATTCTATTCACTTGGCGTTAGAGCTACTTAGCAATCTGATCGTGTCAAGCAGATTTGGAGCTTCACTCTTAAGCAATACGAAGGAGTATCAAAGAGGCCCAGGTTTTGAAATATGGAAATAACAAATTAAAAATGTGTTGCAAAATGAAAACCTTTGGGAATTGGTAAGTGAAGAAGGTAATAATGATTCTTGTAATAGGTACAAAGGAGAACAATCCTACTGCAGGTGAAGGCTCTGCTTATAGCAGGAGGAATGGACACCACTGCAACAAGTGATACAAGTGTAATTTTGGGGGTTGAACATAAAGCAAAATTTAGAGAAGCATATACAATTTTTACAAGCAAAGTTGGTCCTTTCCATCCTTTAGAGGTAAGACTCCAAGGAAGAATTGGTAATATTTACTTAAGCATTATGAAGAGAGGTCTTATGAATTGCTCGACTACTCAATTATGGATGATCTTGAGCTATGTCAAATTATTCCTGTTTTTCTTTCATACGCACATTTCATCTATAATCTATTTTCTTCTTTCTGATATAGACGGCATAGAAATCCACCGTGGGCAACCCTAGTGGATCCTGGCCGATTGATGCTCGAACAAGAGTTAGTCCTCGTGAAGCATCAAATGGCCAAACTCCAGGCATATGTTCTCCAGAGGCACCCTCTGCCCATAGTTCTGGAGTATGGCCCTGAAGTAACAACATCTGAATTCAATCAGGTACCTCCACCCACACTAGCCCATACAGCGGCAACGTCGACGCATTCTAAACGTGCTCGCACCTCCTCTTCGTCTGATTCTAATTCAAATTCTTTTGATTCTTCAGACTCTTCAGCGTCATAGGAAGACCATGTTAAGTCCTGTAACAAGGACTACCATAAAATAGTTGACTCAACTATTACCAGCATATGGAAGGACCGTAAGCTTGCATAGGTCTCAAGCAAGTCCAGATCCAATCTGGATGCTGAGTCTTGGCTTGATGAGATGCACGAGTTTGGGAAGTCATACGGTATGAAGTTTTTGGCCGCTGCAAAGGCCATTGTGAGAAGCGAAAGGCTACGTTTAACACATGGGACATGTGTCACTATAGCAGGTAACCAGTAATCCCGATTATGCAATGTATTCATTGCATCAGTTGGATAAGGCTATCACGAGAGATAAAGTTGCTTGTATTGTTAAATTTGCGTCAGTAGGAATTGTTTCTAAGCAAGAAAAGACTATTAGTGGCTTGCCCAAAGCCATTGCCAGCTTGATTCGGGAGTCGAGGACCTTTTTCCAGATGAGATTCAAAAATTGCCACCTTTCAGAGGAGTAGAATTCGAGATTGTGCTTCAATCCAGTACCAAATCTACCAATAAGGCTCCGTACTGCATGGGCACCCCAGAACTAGCCGAGCTCAAGAAGCAGTTGTAGAAACTTCTTCAACTAGGCTTCATTTTCTCAAGTGTCTCACCTTTTAGGGCACCCATTTTGTTTGTCAAGAAAAAGGATAGCACATTGTGGATGTGTATCGATTATCGGCAACTAAATAAGCATACCATTAAGAATTGGTATGCTCTACCACGGGCCGATGACCTTATGGACCAAGCTTTCAGGACCTGCTATGGGCATTATGAATTCATAGTTAGTGCACCTGTACATTTATGCGGTTAATGAACGATATCTTTCATGACTATCTGGATGAGTTTGTCATCATCTTTTTTGATGACATACTTATTTATAGTAAGACCTTGAAAGAACATGAACGCCATCTTCACCTAGCCTGCCATCAACTATTTGCTAAATTCTCCAAGTGCAAGTTTGCCACTACTAAAGTGGAGTATGTAGGACATATTATTTCTACTGATGGTACTTCCACAGATCCAGTTAAGATTGAGGCAGTTAAAGACTGGCCCACTCCTACAAATGTTTTAGAGGTCAGAAGTTTTCTGGGTTTAGCGGGATATTATAGAAAATTTGTTAAACGCCAAGATAGCTAACCTCCCTACTGATCTCACAAAACATGAGAAAGTCAAGGACTGGATGACACATTAGAAGGAGAAAGTCTAGTCCGGATTCCAGCAATTGAAGGAAGCATTGACCACTGCTCCAATTCTTACCTTATCGGATCCTCAAAAAGATAAGTGGGTTGCCATTGATGCCAGTAAAATAGCTACTGGAGTGTCTTAATGCAAGAGGGAAGGGTCATCACCTATGACTCCAAAAAGATGAATGAAGGTGAGCAGGGATACCTAACACATGACAAAGAATTGATTGTAAGTCGTATTTAATTAAAGTGGGACAAATCTTGAATTTTGGGACTCGGACTGAAAATGGGACTCATATTGACATCAAAATTTCACATCATATAACAAGGACTGGTTCATAATATTTTCTTTACAGAATTTCCAAATTGCAAGTTGAGAGAAAGTTGAGTGAGGTGGAGATGGAAAGGGGAGGGGAAGGGGGGAAGACGGGAGTGAGAAAAAGGGGGGGAGAAGAGGGGCAAGGGAGAAGAGGGGCAAGGGAAGGGGGCAAGGGAGAAGAAGGCAAGGGGGGGCAAGGGGCAAAGGGAGAAGAGGGCAAGGGGAAGGGCAAGGGAGAAAAAGAAGGGGCAAGGGGCAAGGCAAGGGAGAAGAAGGCAAGGGGAAAGGGGAGAGGGGGAAGGGGGGAGGAAAGCCAAAATAATAAAAAGGAACGATCCATTGAGATTGAAAATACATATTATCAAAATATAATTAATAATTAATTTAATTAATTTAATTAAATAAATAACTAATAAAAATATAAAACATTCTCCTCTTCTCACTAGTGAGTGAGAATTGGAAAACATAAATCCAACCATTCTCCTCTTCTAATTAGGTGAGTCGAATTGGAAAAACATAAATCCAACCATTCTCCTCTTCTCGACTGGTGAGTCGAGAATTGGAATAACCTCTAATCCTCCGTGTGAACCGCCCATTAAGTGTGAGATTAAATGTGTGCAAGGTACCTAAAGGGGCATAGATGGTCACAACCAAACTCATTTGTAGGATAGAAGGACCGTGATCACCCATGCAACACCCCGACAATTATTTTATCGAAGATGGGAGAGGGGCCATGGCTATCTTAGATGTCGATGTCTGTGGCTTTGAGCCCCTTCCCTACAGGTATCGCCTATTTTCAATTCGAAGCTTGACCAAGAATCTTTGTTGCTTTCAAGCATCGCCCATCAAAACATGCCATTCTCTCGTGGCAAAATGTAAGATGGAATAGGATATCAAGAAGGGCAGCTCCACAAGCGATAAATGATCCTTTGGATGACAAAGTGGAGGAAAGCATAAAGGTCGCCACGGGAGACTTGTGGCCGAAGATGTTTGATCCGGGCGAATCCACAAACGCGAGTTACGCTTCAAATCCACAAAACGCGAAGGTCTGGAAGCAAAAGCTTCAATCCACAAACGCAAGTTACGCTTCAAATCTTAAGTGCGTGTTGATCCGATAGCATGAAACCAAGGTTAGATTGAAGATTAGAAATCAAGGTCGGTTTGAAACCAAGGTCGGTTTAGGGCGTTGATTGAGGCTCCTCGAAAAGCCATGGGCGCGACTTCTTGGAAGTTATGGCCATAGCCGTGCGGCGGAGATGCTTCCCGTAGTGGAAAAAGATTTCTCAAAGGCGAAAACTCGAAGGTAAATCTGCTTGTCAAAAATCTCTGCAGTTGAAGGATTAAACATCAAATTAGGAGCCAAGATTGGTCCGTTAGAAGGAGTAGTAAAGCTAATTAGATCAATCGGACACGCCAAGGCTTGTAAAAGCTAGGCATAGTAAAAAGATTTGTGCCTTTCAAAAGAAAACGAGCCGTAGGGTTGGAGCCGGGAAGCTCGCTTTCGAAATCTTGTCGGATTTGAAATACTTTCGAAATACTCTCCGGAGTTACATTTGCCCTCTCGCGCCTTCCGAAACCTAGAAGCTCAAGAAACTGGCATTCAAAGGCTGGAGCTTGAACATCAAAACCATCAAAAGAGGCATAAGGTCGTCTTTATACGCAAGCCGTGCGGTTTGTAAATTAGTTAAAAGAAGCGTTAGCCACAATGCTCAAGAATCCGGCTTGGAAATCGAAAGATCCTGTGCATTCCCCAGATTGCCTTTGTAATGCCCATTTGATCCGAGCTTCGGCTATGGCGGCAGTCGGCTATGGCGTTGGGGAGCTATGGCATTGGGAGGTTCTTTCAAATGGTACAAAAGGAACTTACGTCTCAAAAGGTATGTACCAAAGTTTAAAATTCAACCATGGGCGGGAAAAAAAGGCGGGGTATTAGAAAAAAAGGGGTAAAATAATACATTGAGTGTAATATAAATGATTTTAAAATTCAAGCATGGGCGGGAAAAAAAGGCGTGGTATTAGAAAAAAAAGGGTAAAATAAGACGTGTCCTCAATTTCCTCTTTTCATGTGTGTGCTACTATGTTTACGTTAAACATTATGTTGCTATGGTGCACGCTTTCTAGGCATATATTCTTATTCTAAGGTAAAATTTAATTTTATGCGTGTGATCATGATATAATTTACACCTTGTTTAACCCATTTTGAAGGTTCAAGACACAAAATGGAAACAAGTACATATTAATATATATGTCTAATGCTTATTAATAGATTTAATGCATAGGTCTAATAGGCTCTCGTAGGTTATAATGTGCATTATAGGTGCATATGTTGCTATTTACATGTGCATTAGGCATTACTCTTTACATAGCTAAATATGAGCCCAATGGTCCCCTCTTCATATAGCTATATGGTATGGTCCATTAGAAAGGGGGAGGGTCCATTGGATATGTGTCCATTAAATAATACATGGGGAGGGTCTATTTTTTATGGAAAATACGTAGGAAATTTATAGGAAGGGTATTTTTTCATAGAAAATACATAGGATATTTGAAGGATTCATTTTCGACCTTCTTAAACTCTGAGCTTTGAAATTGCCCTTTTTTTACTCTGAGTTGCCTTTTCCGACTTGCGAGTCGAGAAAGGCCCTCAAACTTGCATTTTCGCTTTGAGTCGCCTTTCTCGACTTCAGCGAAGTCGAGAAAAACAAAAAAAACTAGGTTTTTTGGATTCGGAAGGCCTTTCTCGACTTCCCAGTCGAGAAAAGCGGCCTCAAAAGCCGAAACGGAGTTTTATGGGGTTTTTCCCCTGACTTCGGCGAGTCGAGAAGCGACTCAAAAAACGCAGTTTTATGGGTTTTGTAAAGAGCGTTCGGCTTTGAGCTTTCGCGAGTCGAAAAGGCCTTCCACCCATAAAACCCGCTAAGGGTTTTGAGCCGCCTTTCTCGACCGCGAATCGAAAAGGCCTTCTGACCCCTAAAACTTGTATTTTTCGCTTTGAGCTTTTTCTTTCACTCGCGAGTCGAGAAAGGCTTTCTCGAATTCCCTATAACTTGCATTTTTTCGCTTTGAGCTGCTCACGAGAAAGGCCTTCTGACCCCTAAAACCTCGTTTTTTCCCTCTGAGCTGCCTTTTCATGCCTGTATTTTCCAAAAATGGGCCTAAGAACTGTGTTTTATTTTATTTTTTTTTTGCATGTAGCATCACTTGACTAATTTGATTTTGTCTCTTGCAGTCCTTATCTCGACCAAATAGTACATGCTTGGGAGCAATGAAAAGATCAGTTCATTAAAGAAAGGTGCCAAGAAGAGGGTGGTGACATCAGTTGGACATTCAAGCACGTGGCCCATAAAGGAACTCCTCATACAAATTTCTATCGTCTGTAAGTTGCTCCGTGACTAGGAGAGAGCTTCACGCGCCCTTTGCACTAGGTGGTTCATGTGTGAAGAGGGTGTAATGATTGTGCCCATACGACCACTATGGTCTCTTCACCCACTGTAATATATATTGTAATGAGCCCATTTATAAATATAAGGTATCTCAAGACTAGTATTTTTGGGTGATTAAGTAGATGATTTGCATAATTTTTGTTGGAATTTGTGATCTATCGTCTACCCACCTAAGAAAATAGAGCCAAAATGTTCAACTAAGAATCTTTTTCAATTAGAACTTGATAGGTCTAATGCATGTTTGCGTTGCATTGTTCTTGTTCTCGACACGCTATCCAAGAAAACTGGAAGAAAAGCTTGGATACACACTAATAGACAAAAATTCCAATTATGGTCAGTTTTCGGGTCGAGGTGCTTCTTTTTGTGTAAATTAACAGGGTTCCGAAAAAAAATGGGAATGGAATGAGTCCCACTTTAATTAAATACGACTTTTGTCATTGTGCGGACTTTGCGAATATGAACATATTACCTTCATGAGAGGAGAATGTATGCTTTTGCTATATAGGATTCCCATAGAAGGCATGGGCCGAGTGACACCTCCGTGTCCTTCACCCGGACACTTGCCCATCATAGTCCGAGTTAGACAGAGGGCCTTTTCGTGGTGATGGAGTCACCTTGAGAGGGGAATTTCACGTATTTATACGATGGGAGCATCGTATAGGTTTGGGGAGCGTCACATTATATTTATTCGATCCTCAAAACACACATGCCCTTCGATTATCACAATAAGGCCATGTCTTAGAGTAAATGCAAAAGTTTCTTCAATAGGAAATGAAAAACGAGATGGATTTGTCCATTTTGAGAAGATGCCACTATCATTGCATTCCAAGAAATGATACCTGCTCTTCAATTCAACAAACATCTTTTCAACTTACTGAGTACTTTCACATATGCCATACATATAAAAGCGCATTTGCTACAATTATTCTGTAACAGTCTTGGCCACTTGATGGGTCAGTATATGTACTTATGTTTGTATATATACATGCTTGGCATGCATGCAGAATGGAAATCACATAAGCATGGGTTTTGCCTCTTTGAAAAAAAAAATTGCAAGAACCTTTGCAGAGCATGAAGGCAGAAGGAGCAATTTTTAGGCAGTTTTAGTGACCGAAATTTGGAGCGTCATGTCTTGGTGGCCAGAGATCCTTTTTTGGCAATTTTTTTTTTTGCACGGAGTAAGCTTTCCGAATTGGTCTAATCAGGCTGAAATTCGTCTGTATGAGTAATTTATGACTGAAATAGTGATGCTGAGGCAGAATTGACTGCACTACATATCTCTTTCTACAATTTGATCCTTGGAGCTAAAAGTTGATCTTTTAACGCACAAGCATTGTCAACGGGTCTATGCATGAAGAAATTCTTAGGTAGAGTTTTCTCTTATTGATTCATTTGAGGTTGCATATGCTATGCATCTGTACATGCTTTTTGTAAAGGTCTGGTACGGGCCAAACTTGAATTTATCATGTGGGGTTTCACTTTGATTATTTGAGGTGCATAGATTGCCATGCTTAGATTGTAAGTGCCTTTCTGTAAGAGCAAAGGGAAAAGCTTGGATCTGCGTGCAATACATGGTAAAAAAAGCTAGCATCAAATTGAGAGGCTTTGCATTATAGCTTGGTTGGTATGATGGGATTTTCTATTGACTTCTATGCTGCATGCCATGATTCTTATGCTGCAGCCATGATTAGATATGTTTATTGCATAGGATCCAATTGAGGAAATTGGATCAAGGCAGATGGGTTCTTTCCCAACAGATGTGCATAGCTGGGAAGGGTCGATTCCGTGCTCAAGTGCAGTTTGATCATGTTGCCTCTGGGAAGAGTTTCCTAAGTCATTGCTCCATCAAGAGTTGGCTGGCAACATGGAAAATAGTGGATCATATGTCCATATGTGGGCTGGAAAATTGCATAGAAGGAGCCCATTTGGGGCATAGAGGGCCGGATTTGCATGAACAAGAAACTCTACAGTGGAATCAATTAACCATGTCGATTCTCTTGTGGAAATTCGGGAACTTTCAAAGTGTTTGGATTACACGAGAAAAGGCTTGGATTCAATTAGAAATGGGTCAAAATTGCATAAGGCTGATTTTTATTAAGCTTCTTTAAAAGACAGAGATTGTTCGGTGCTGCATAAGAAAGCTCTGATTTAGTTTGTTGTTGTTTTCTGTTTTATGTTCCTTCATTTGTTCATTCTGTCATTATTTTTCGTCCTTCTTGACATAAAAAGGAATACCCATATAGGAGAAGGCTTAGGAATAGTGCCATGGGTAAGTCTGGTCAGTTCTCAGATTTGGTTTTGCTAGAATGTGTGCAGAGCTATGTAGTAACTCATAAGACCATGCATTGCTTGTCTAATTGAGTCATCTAAGAAAATGTATAATTAAGGACTAATGAATCAAGAAAATGGGTACTTTTGATGCCTGGAGACAAGTCTCTAGCTAGAGACTAGTTGGGAAGGCCTACAAGTGGTTGCGGGGTCATGTGAACCTATGGATTTTTAAGTTAGGAGCAGGTGATTTCGAACATTCACATTAGATGCACTAAGAATTTAATTAGGTACGGAAAGTGGTTTTTAATATGGAATATTAAAAAACTTACCTAAATGTTCTTGTATTAAATAATATTATAAGATGTGACTGTATTGGGCCATGACTTCTGGGAAGAAGCACTTACAGGATCACGTGAATATAGTTGGGCTAAGAGGACTATCAGGAGTTAATGGGGCTCTAGTGAACGTGGTGACATGGAGCATTGTTAGCAATATATAATAAGTAGAAAATAGACTTGAGAATACTGAAAGCGAAGTATCATAGCTAGTAGATTATTAACAATGTATTCCTTATAGGGGGAATTGCCTTAGAGTAAGCTTTGAGTTTTAGGAAAATGCTAAGTATTGAACCTACTTCGATGTTATTGTAAGGAGCATTGCATAAGCTACTTCATCATGTATGGGAAACCTCAGCAAGGGGTAGAGTATGATCTGCCTGTAGTCATAAATAATCCAATGAATATCACATGTCTCGGTCTTTGCGTTGTTCTACTGTTGTCTTGGTATTTGATATTGGATCCTCCAAGGTTGGACTTCCAGGCTCAGTGGCCTGGGTTGTTCCGGCATTACTCATGTCAGCTGTGTTCCTTTGTTATGTTCTTGTGCTTTGTGACATCGGGCGTGGCATCCGGAGGAAGGAGATGCACGTCAACTCTTATAACTCCATGGTAAAAAGTCCTCCAGCACTAGACGTGGGTTGGGAATGGTATGTGCATACGAGGCTCACCCCACTATTCCTGTTACAGTGCTTGCAATGTGAGCTGGCTGGGCATTTCTCTGCTAACAGGGCCTGCATGTAGGCACGTTGAGCTTCCCATTGTCTCGCAGTTGTGCGTCATGATGGTTTGGTATCTTGGTTATGTTCCTTGCTTCAAATGCTTATATATTGGATTTCATTTGATCATGTTGTCATTGTCTAGCACTGTACACACATAGGATCTTCCGCATGTGCTTGTGCTTATGTTCTTGTGAAAAATGGAGCTTTTCAAGATGTTTCCATGCATGCAGAGGCAGCCAGGGATCCCCACTTAGTCACGAGGACTAACCCCCTTGAGTGCATCAATTGTGAATAAGCAAGGTGATGTCAGCAGTGCAGCTGAGGATCATGGCTGAGCGAAGCTTCTGGGTTGAAACATTCAGTTAGATGTCATATCTATTGAAAATAGTGAACTTTTTGGATGTTAACATTACATTATTACATGGAATTCATAAGCATTTGCCCATTGAGTTTTGAGATGTAAATTCAACTGCACAAAAGAAAGATTCAATTCTTCACCTATATTATCAACCTAGAATTAGTGCAAGTATTGACAAGATACTGAGTTTCCAAGAGGGTCAAATTGACAGGCTTGTCACATATTCCTACTTCAGGTCCATTAAGATTCCACACGCATGAATCATTTTACTTTCAGCTAGAACTTCTGAACAACCCTGGAAAGTTATTCGTTATACTTATTGGACTCCCTTAAGCATGTACACCTACTGCAACATATTCAACTAACTGGGCAAGCTCATTCTAGATTTTGTTACGTCAAACAGGAAATAGAATTGATTTCCAAGCTGTGAATGGAGATTTGAAGCAAAATATCAGGAATTGCAACCCACTATTATTCAAACCTACCATATCTATAGATGATTTCACTCTAAAGTATTATATTCACTCGATTCCTAAGAATACACAAGCCCTTCAATGAGTATCACAATAAGGCCATGTCTTAGAGTAAATATAGAGGTTTCTTCAATAGAAAACAAACAAGATCAATTTGTCCATTTTGAGAAGAGGCCGCTATCATTGCATTCCAAGAAATAATATCCACCCTTCAAGTTCAGCAAATATCTTTTCGGCTTACTGAATACTTCACATATGTTGTACATATTAGAAAGCGCATTTGCTACAACTATCCCTAATTTAGGTCCATTAAGATTCCACATGCATGAACCATTTTACCTTCTGCAAGATCTTCTAAGCAACCCTGGAAAGTTATATGTTATGCTTATTGGGCTTCTTCAAGCATGTATACATACTGCAACTTCAACTAACTTGGCAAGCTCAATCTAGATTTTGTTAAGACAAACAAGAAATAAATTGATTTCCAACTTATGAATGGAGGTTTGAAGCAAAATATCAGGAGTTGGAGCCCACTATATGAGGCAATGTCTAGCTTGGGAATTTGTTAAGCCACTCAACATTAAGATACCCGAAACCTATCATATCTGTAAACAATTCCACTCTAAAGTATTATATTTATTCTATCCCTAAGAATTATATTCAAAATCATAGGTGCCCCCAATCATAAATGACCGTAAGCGAAATGAGAGGTGCAAAAGTCTCCAACATACAGTTTGGGATGTAGGATTGATGGATCCGACTACTATGGTAGCCTAGGGTGCACCTCGTTCAGAATATGTCTAAGAAATGTCTTGCACCTAAAATTCCTTTAAAGTAATAACTTTGCGATCAGCCTTGATCATGGCCACAATATTTACTTCCAATTCCATGTGATGACTCAGCTTTTGGAAACGCCTCTGCTTCTATAACCCCATTCTAAATGTCTTTACTAATCTGTACCTTATTAGAATGCATGCTTATAACAACATTATGTTCTTTGGCAAAACAATGAATGTTCCGCCTTAACTATGCAATACCACAGACAATATTATCACCATGGATAATTAACTAGCTCAGATAAAGGAAATGCTAGCTTTTCTATCTTTGGTTACAAGAGATATGTGAGACCAATGGCAAATGCTTTTATAATTAAATGTAAAGTTGCTCATTGCAATTGTTGGATTTTATAAAATCTATTTACCTTCAGAATGTATGACACCATATATAGAGCCATAAGGATGGCCATTGCTAAGGAATTTGCAGGATGAAACAATTAATCTTCTTTCAAGCGTCCTCGCAAAATGGCCTGGAATATTATGGTTCTCATAAAGAATGTGGAACTTAGCAGGTGTCAGCCATCTGTAGAGTAGCAAGCTAATAAGACTTGTATAGCAACACTTATCTGAACAAATATGAAGCTAAATTAAGGTAGTAACAGATGCTATAACAGGGCTGACTTCTTGAAACGAATTTTAAATTTTGTAGAGATAGTTTTGCAGGTGTCTTTCTATGTAATTAACTTGCTACTTTATTTTTACCTCATACACTACATATGATAACCTCTTTTATCAAGTGAAAGTATCCACCATGTCCCCATTGTGCATATGCCTTATTTTATCAAGCCTCCAAACCCTGGGTGTAATTCGTCTCATTGGCTTGAACAATAAAGCAAGGCAACAACACATTGCACACTTGGCTGTAAGAATGATATGGTCTGGGTGCCTGGGGTTCTCGTGACAACATTGGTGTGTTCCACATGCTTGAGGGCAAGCATCTCGAGAAAGGGAAGAAATTGATATGGTCTGGGTGCCTGGGGTTATGGGATAAAGTCTCGTAGAGGTTGGGACTCATGAAGGATCTGCCCTTTTGGTGTGTTGGTTATCATCAGAAGTGCTAGTGCATAACATTTAAAGAACCAGTGTTGAAACACGTCTTTGTCCAGCCATTATGATATTCAACCTTCAAATTCAAACTCTTATTCTATGCTTGAAGTTGATGCATCCTTTAGCTCAAAAAAGAAAGGGATTCCTAATGCGAAAGCTTTATTGTAGATGCAAGACTTCTGATTTCTAACCAAAGCTATTCTTCAACTATAGAGGAAATATACATAAAAAATTTACTAGAGTCCAATAAAGAATACCTTATAAGGCAAATTAGCAAACACAAGGAATAGATGAATCTTGCGATCACTTTCATTATTAAATCGATGGGAAAAGATGCTCATCATCCCACTCCAATTAAGAAGGATAACTCACATTATTCATTCTTTGTGGCATCGACGCTTTGGTCATGCTAACTTTCAAGCTCTTTTGGACATGAGCTGTGATGATCTTGTGGATGGTCAAGGACTCTCATAAAATGTTTTATAAGAATATTT